>AYEL01086471.1:0-118714 GCA_000484575.1 Olivierus martensii
TATATAATAACTTTTACTATATTTATATAAAGAATGAGTTATATAAATATATATAATATATTTATGTAACTCATTCTTTAAATTCAAAGGTATAGTCCGTTCCACGAGAACTGGTGCTTGACCTTGGAGTATGGACGATACCATGTTATGAAAACAATTCAAATGAGTATCACTTTCATTTTTCATAAACTCTAAAACATTTGCAATGATTTCTTGTCCTTGTTAATGAAGATGTTTATTTTTAACATGTGTCATTTTTGTAAAATAATATCGTAAATTTTTGTAAAGAAAATCATAAGCACAATGCTGGTAGCAAGTAAGCCAGGCTCAAACTGCTTTGATTGGTTCCTATTTTACAGAAATGGTATATCCCAAAGTTACTAAGCATGTGCCCTGAACCGCCACTTCTCGTGGAATGGACTATAAGTATTATAGGCAGACGAAAGGAGTACCCATCGGAAGCCCCCCTTACAGGACAACTTGCAGAACTCGTGATGCGCTCCTTGAAAAAAACTAAAATAAAATCTTTGATGATGGAAGCACACCTCTCCCTTCGGTATGTAGATGACATGTTTGCGATCTGGAAGGATGTGAACCACACCGAGGAGTTAATTAGGTTATTTTCAGACGAAGCTTATGGGCTAAAGTTATCCCTTGACCAGGTTTGAAGGAGCCCCATTCACTTCCTAGATGTCGAAATCAAGGTCACAGATACGCCCTGGAAACAACAGTAAATAGGAAACCGGAGACAACGTCCTTAATAATCCCGAGATGGTCGAATGATACATGGAGATATAAAAAAAAGCAGCGTTGAAGGCATATATAACCAGAGCAAACACCCACTGTAGTAATGACATCTTGAAAGAAAATGAAATACAAACAATAGTGGAAAATGAAAAAAACATGTTATAGTGAAGTGATGGTGAGAAAAATAGTCAAAGAAAGTACTATAATGGAAAATAGTAAGATTGAAGACGGACAGAAAGCAAACACCTCTCTCTAGGACCAATGACACGCTACTGAATTCGAAGTGATCCCAGATGCAATGCAAACCTCAAGAACAGTCAAAAGGATCTTAAAAAAAAGTAAAAGGAGGCCAGCCTATAAGAGAGGATAGACAATCTTCCAAGCCCTAAGAAATGTCAAAGAGAAATATGGTCATGAAGAAAGCTCAGGGATCTATAAAATGCCATTAGAGAACACAGCAAAGAGAGAGAGTAAAAGCACTACAGAAGTATATATAGGGGCTACAATGAGAAACTTAAAGGACAGGTTAGAGGAGCATAAACAGGATATTAATCAAGGAAGCTTAACAATGGCACAGTCCAGAAGAACATATGAATATGACATTAAGATCAAATGGGGAGAGGCTAAAATAATAGAGTCACAGACTCAGGTGAACTTTATACTGTAGAGAAATTGCATATATACATATATATATATATATATATATAAAAATAATTTCCGTAAGTCAGCAGCGACGTACAGCGCGCTACCGATTCGACTACTCAGCATTCTGACGTGTTCGCCCATTTTTTATTATATATAACAGCTATGAAAACTTTGAATCCATTTTTTTCGGAATTGGCTGAATAGTGCGCGCTAATATTTTATCATATTAACACATGAAGGGTAAACTACCACCTGGCTGAATAGTGCGCGCTAATATTTTATCATATTAACACATGAAGGGTAAACAACCACCACACAAAGTTTGATTCCAAAGTTCATTTCCCAGACCGCGCCCTCTCCTTGTTAGTGTTTTTGCTTACTTTTTTCTATTTGTGATGGCCTTAGTACAAGCAACAAAACCTTTTGAAGTATGTGAGAAGCTGTCATCCCTATTTTGTCACTGGACTCTTTCAGTTAGCGCACGCGTAGTTGTATCGATGGTCGTGGCTAAGCTTGACAGACAGTAGGCACTCAAATGACACTGCTGTTGGAGTGTTAGCGCCATCTACCGGCGGTTAGGCATATTAATATTTTATTCTCTCACTCCCTCTTGCCTAACCGTATTTTTCTCTTTTTCATTGTTATTCAAACGATTTGTTTTGTCAAGTCCTAAATTTAGTCGCTGAATTTTCGTCTTCTTACTGCTTAGCGCTTTAGTTAGCATATCTGCCAAGTTATCAGCTGTTGATATGTAATTAAAACTCAATTGTTTTTCTTCAATCTTTTTTCAGAGGAAGAAATGTCGCAAATCAATGTATTTATTTCTCTCCGATGTCATCTGATTCTTCACTAGTGATACTGCTCCTTGGGTCGTGGTACGATAGTCCAAGTATTGTTTCGTCTTAAATTTTCTAAGTCTTCTTCCATAGCAGCTTTGCATTCATCTGCATTGGGTGCTGATACTATTTCTCCTATCGTAATTGGATCTGGTTCAACATCTTGACGCTTGACAGTGTTGCATACGTGACATCTTGTTTGCTGTGGAGGTGTTAGTGCCAATCGTTCTGAACGTCTTAATATCGACTCGACGCTATATGATTTAGCGGGAGGTTGATCGGCATTCGATCTAATGTTTTCATTTTGTAATGAAAATAAATTTTGACTTAACTCCCCCTCACTTTCAGCTTCCTGACTCTCCTTTTGTATTTGATCTGACTGATCATTCTCTATATAGATGCTCACTTCGTCATTGATTCTTTGTTTGTCTATTTGTACTTGGTCTATTTGTTTGTTTAATTGTGATTTGCACGGAAATGAATCTTCATCAAATATTACATCTCGGCTAATGAAAAAATAGTCTGTCTTTCTATCCCATAATTTATAGCCTTTGATTCCTTCTGGATAGCTGACAAATATGCATTCGGTTGCCTTTGGATCAAGCTTACTTTGTTTTTGTCTGTTACCTATTGCACTCCATGCCTTACATCCGTAAACTCTGAGGTGGTTTAAAGCAGGTTTTCTTCCAGACCATAGCATTTCTGGTTATTTTCCGTTAATGACATTTGACGGAAATTTGTTTCTAATATAACTTGCCGTAATAACTGCATCAGCCCAAAGTGTTCTGGTTAGTCCTGATTGAATAAGAAGGTATCTCATCATGTCCAATAATGTTTGGTTCATTCTTTCAGCGACTTCATTTTGTTGTGGTGTCCCAGGTATCGTCAATTGTCTCCGGATTCCATGTTTTAACAAATAATTGTCAAAATCTTTATTTCTATATTCGCCACCATTGTCTCTTCTCAATATCTTTATTTTTATTTTGTGAAAATTTTCGGCCATATGTCTGTATTCGTCAAATTTGCTAAGAATTTGATTTTTCGTCTTTATTGGATATACAACTGTATATCAAGTGTAGTCGTCAATGAAAGTTACAAAGTAGTTTGAACCTCCTTTTGATGTTGGCTCAATCTTTCCTACAACATCCGAACGGATTAATTCAAGTAGTTTCTTAGCTCTTGTAACTCTGTTTATCGGGAAACTTTTCCGTCTTATCTTTCCCATTGTGCAAGTAGAACATTTTTCTCAGTCTTCAGTTGATCTTTGATCTTTCTTATCACTTCCTATTAGTTTTCTTACTGCAGAAGGATTACCAAGTGCATGGAAGTTTGCCCTAAAAGGGTTGAGGAATGCGTAATTGGATGTAAACAGTGAGCTATAGCAAATAGTTCTAGTTTTAATTTTATTAAAATTAATCAAATATATAAAAAATATATTTTTCAATATATACCCCCCAGGAAACCTAAACTATGTGTTTTTGAAACTGTTAAAAACAAACATTTTATGAATTTGAAGAATTCTGAAATGCAATTAGAACAATGTATACCTTTCGACTTTCTAGAACGTCTTTGGTTCTAAACGCTGTAAATAGTTGTGTTGAAAATATCTATACTATAGCTGAAAACATTACTCAGAAAATTTTTAAGTGAAATAAAGTTAGTTTTTGGACTACTAGTTAGTGCTGTCGTTAAATGTTTAATTAATGAATTACCTAAGAAAGCAGTATATTTTTAGTTTTGTGAATATGTTTATGTTATTCTAAAATTTATATAAATATTAAAAACCCTCTATAATCTTAAACTCTCGTGCACATGCACTCAACCATTTGTTTTGTTTTTATAGCAATTGTTCTTTAGAACAAATTAATGTTCTATGTAAGTATTTGAATTTATCTGTAACTGAATTGGGCTAATAAAGCCGAAAGCACTTTTACAATATTTTCAGTGTAATTTCATTCTTTTTTGAGATTTAATGTTTCCTGCCGTGAGCTGTTTTCTCTCTCTTAGTCTATGTAAATCTTTGCATCAACATTGCTTTTTTGGTGTTCTACTTTCTTATATTAATCTTTATTATTTCATCTGCAAGTCACTCTAATGTGTCATTTGCCAAATAGTATATCAAATTCTTTATTTTTTCTTCTTTCAATTCTGAGCTTTCTAATTCTTAGTGTTACTCATGCTTCTGCTCTTATTGATAACTTGTCAGCTGAGAATTTCTAAAATTTGTATACTTGTAGTGCATCAGCCAACTTAGATAACTAAGTGAAGGAATCTTGCTTGTCTTATATATTCTTCCGACTGTGCCAAATTTATATTTTCACAGTAAAGTCTGTATAATAAAATGCATACTGATTTGCTTAATCCAAATCAAGTGTTTTATTTAAACAATCTAAGAACTGTGTAAAAATAATTAACTTGACTGTCTCTCTTTGGTGTTTTTAGTTTCTGTTTCTCCTTTTCTGTTTTTTTATTAATTTTAGTAATTATTTTAGTAAAACTAATAAATACAAAATATTTTACTTATTTAAATAATTACATTGGTTAAATTTAGCATCTTCCAATAAAACAACAAAATATCATTTTTCAAATTTATATATGGATAAAAAATATATTAGACATAAATGTCTGAAATAATGTATTATCATTGTTTATAAAGTTAAATAGTATTATATGATTGCTAAATCTTTGGAAAAATGTAATACAGTGAAACTCCGCTCATGCGTTCCCGTATCGTACGACTTTCCCGCTTTAAATGTCTATTTTCGGAAGTCCCAACATATTCTTATACATGCAATGTAAAACTTTCCCTTTTCCTACGTTTTAATTATATAACGTTTTTATTATGACGTCATCAGAGTATACATGCAATGTAAATTTTGCATCTTCCTACGTTTTAATTATATAACTTTTTTATTATGACGTCATCATCTTCCTAACACGTTTAATTATATAACTTTTTTATTATGACGTCATCAGAGCTTCCTTCTTCGTGTGTTTCCCCGCTCGTTCGACTTTTCGGGCCGGTCCCCGAAAAGTTTCAAAATCGGGGCACTATAATATGAGTATTTCTAATATATTTATTAGTATATGCCAAGCACCAGATTTGATACTGGATTCTCTAGTTAAAATGGAAGTCGATTTTGTTTTAAAATCAATGTTACACAGAGTAAATTTGATATATCTGACAAAATCCATGAAGAAAATGAGCAAGAAAAGTATTGATTTAAAAAAATTACAGTGAATAATTGATTTGATGATCAAATAATTTTTTGCTTAAGCAAAAATTTTTCTTCACAAAATGAAAGTGATTTAGATTTATGCTCTTCATTAAATTGAAAATTTGTAAACTAAGGAATACCTGTATATATAAAGCAAACCAAAAAAAAAAATAATTTGAATATTATAATTATTGAATTTATTAAATTCTATATTAAATTATTTTATAACTAAAATTATTTTAAATATTTTAATTTCATTTTTTTTCTTTTTTCAGTTTGGTAATACTTGTTATTGTAACTCAGTGTTACAAGCTCTCTACTTCTGTAAGCCCTTTAGAGATAAAGTCTTGGATTATAAAGCAAAAAACAAACGTACCAAAGAAACTTTATTAACATGTCTGGCTGATCTCTTCTATAGTATTGCTACTCAGAAAAAGAAAACAGGAACAATAGCACCTAAAAAATTTATTACACGTCTTCGAAAAGAAAATGGTTTGTTAAAAATATATACAGTACTATAGAACTAAAAAGTTGACAGGATTGCTTGAATTAATAATAATGTATAATTTTTGCATGTTGTTTAGCAGTTGATTAAATTTTTATACAGTGAAATTTTGATCTGTCGTTCCCGGATGTATTGTTTCCCAGAACATTGTTTGATTGCTAGGGTCCCTGAACAAATCCTATTTAAATTATAGGAATTAAATTTGCAAAGGCTGTAGCCGGATAAGCATTGGAAAGTGGCCTTTACATCGATTTGGCTGATTTTTTTTAAGAGGTTGCTTTCTGGGTAACATTTTACTTTGACAATATTAACGTCAAAATATCGATGGTTCTAGAGGTTGCATTCTGGGTAACATTTTACTTTTGACAAATATTAACCTCAAAATACCAATGGTTCCTCAGATAAAAAATATTTTTGAATTTTGAAAAAATTTTTTCTCGGGAACCGTTGTAGCAAAATACATGAAATTAGGTTATGGTATAGAGCAATGGTTCTCAACCTTTTTCCTGTTGCGGAACACATTTTAATATTTTAAAATTTGATGGCACACCTAAATATTTTAAATAATAATTTAGATTTAACAATGAATTTTCATTAACAGAATATTATTGTATTTATTCTTATTACATACCGATTACAGAGATACTCGTACACGGGATCATTAAATGGTGGCCCTTATAGCGCCACCTGCGGATTTTTTTAGAGAAACTCTAAAATTTTTTCTTTAATTTTTAAATTATCAATAACGACAAAAAATTTTGGCTGTCGCAGAAATTCGAGGGTTAGATTTTTGTAACGATACCCTATTTATAGGAATCGGTGCAGGACTGCAAAAGGGATATCCAGCCAACCACGTTTCACTATTAACATATATGATATATAATTCAATTTTTATACATACATACTATTCATTTTTAATTTTTCACAGCACACCGTCAAAGGTTTTGCGGCACACTAGTGTGCCGCGGCACAGTGGTTGAGAACCACTGATATAGAGGTACATAAGTTCTATTACTGGTAATTTTTTCACGATTCTCACTCTACAGGAAATGTGGAAAATAACAAAAAAAATGTTTAAAAAATAAAAAAAATTTCTTGTCTTCAGAGGGCAATCACCATTTTTTCGTCAAATATTCCTTATATCCTCCCCTATAATATATATTAATTTCAAAATTTTCTGATTGGTATAACATATTCATATTTATAATATTTTACATTCACAGCGAATTTTTCCCGAAACTTGTAAACACCGGTTCTTGGTATCGAGTCAACGCTGATAGATTAGAATTTCTTTGTCATCACGTGGTTTAGATATTCTACGCAAAGTCTTCGGGATTTTTAATTTGAGCAGCCGGCAAAAATAGAAATTAATAAAGAGATTAAGCACATGATTATTTGAACAATCTGAATACGTATGACAAATGAGACATTGAAAATTCTGTTTACCTTCCCAAAGCAAGAGAAGGAATGAACAGACTGACAAGGCCTAAAACAAATTTTTTAGAAGGGATTTTCGAAGAGAAGGAATGACAGATCGACAAGGCCTAAAAAAAATGTTTTAGAGGAATGGGATATATACAGTCGAATACGTTTATAACGAAATGAATGGGATGGGAAAATTTTTCCGTTATAACCGACGTGAAAAGAAAAATTTTTAAAAAGTTGGGGACATTTCCCAAAGTTAGTTCATGAGCCTATGATGTTATTCTTCAAAAAAAAAAAAATCGATATTTTTAAATATTGTTAATCTAAATTTCCTATATTCCTATTTTACTGTTTACATTTCAACCAACCCTGCTAGAATGCTTGAACTTTTTGACCTTATTTTCTCACCTAAACGCTATATCGTTACATTCCAATGTCACAATAGTCCTTCATGCGACTGCAATCCTTAGATCATATTACCGTACTCTACATAAGGCCGGCTGTAAACTAGTCGATATTGAGGCAATCCGGTCGCCTTCGACGTCGTACCGCACGACTTGTCATCGCATACTCGTTGCAGCGACATCGTCACCTCCGACGAAAAAAAGGCGGAGCGAGCAACTTTCCTAACATTAAACATACTGTATTTTCCTATCAATTTCCTTTATTAAGGATATGAATTTTAATCGAACGGATATTTAGTGTCAAAACAAATTAACATCGAAAATTTTTAAAGTTAAAAAAGTATATTACCTTTGCTACATCGGCTAAATAATACAGAATGAAAGCAACAACAAAACTCAATGCCAAAACAAGCCGCGGATTGGAGTAATACAAAATCAAAGCATAGTCGATGGTAGAATTAGTGAAACTTATCGTTGTCATTTGTTTTCTTGCAGTGAAAACTTTGGAAAGTTGAACATGCGTATTTGGATATTATTGTTAGTTTGCCAGATGAACTACATTTATTAAATAAATTTGAGATTTTAAACTACTTTTATTCATTTTTATTATTTAATGATGTAATTTGAATCAATAATTTAAACAATAACAATAATAAAATTTATATAAGAAGATAAATTCACATTATTTAAAGATAAATGGCTTTGTTTTAAATGCTAACAAATATTTGGTCGGAGAATAAAATAACTATTCATTCTATTAGAATTGAGAAATTCAATCATTATTCAGATTAAGAAAAAAAACAAACTTTTTGTTTGTTTTTTGTTTGTAAATTATGACACAAACAAAAAACAAACTTTTTGTTTGTGTCATAATTTTATTCTTTTTCAAACAGCTCATTAATAATATACAGTATATACAATATATAAAGATAAAATGAATATGCATTGCAACAGAAGCCACCAGCATTGGCATGTCTTCTCTGTACGTCGGCATTATTCGATAGGTAAACAAATGATCGAAAAATGTTAACAGATGTTCCAAAAATTGTTAACAGATGTTCGATATAAACAAACAATAACAAGAGAAAAATGATATTGAATTTGGAGCATTGTTTATTGTATGATTATATATATGATATATTGCATGTTAATGATTATTTTTTAATAATTATTTTTAATATGTGATTTATAAACAAAACTCGGCAACGCCAGGTATTACAGCTAGTTAATGTATAAATAAACTTCCATTTGTGTTAATGGCATAACAATAAATAAATAAGTCTTTTTTTTTCAAAATGGAAAAAAGAGAGATATAATTTATTATGGAAGTACTTTCGACTTCATGTATAAATAAACTTCCACTTGTGTTAATGGCATAACAATAAATAAATAAGTCTTTTTTTTCAAAATGGAAAAAAGAGAGATATAATTTATTATGGAAGTACTTTCGACTTCAGTAAGTCATCGTCAGCCGTACATAAAATTTTTTTCAATTTATTGTCATTATATTTATTGTCAGAATTCACCAGGATTACCAGGATTCTAACCTATCATGATTTTGCTTTGTTGATTTCTGAACTATTGGAATTTTGTCCTAACCAGCACAGATAACAGAAAAATATGGATATTTTATTTATTGTACTGATAAACATTTTCAATATTGTAACAAGCCTTCATTGGTTATATAAAACTAAGATATATTTATTAAAAATTTTTTAAAACTTTCTTAATGCAAAATATTTTAGTTAACTGTAATAATTAAATTGTTATGGATTAATAGTAGCCTGTTCTTCATAACAAAGATACTCAAAGTATATTCATAACAGAAAAAAATTGAGTCAGAAAGGATAAAACAAAAGATTGCAGTGACAGAATGATGATTAAAAAATATATGCTGTAAACAAAGTAGAAAAAAAGGGAAAATATTGATATTAATCTGTTTAAAAAAGGGATTGCAAAGGAGAATATAATGTATAGAAGGAACAATAACTCAAGGAAATAATACTTTTAATGACAGAACATTATGTTAGCATATCAAAGGTATTCAGTAGATGATTCTGTGCATAAACTAGAAGTAAAATAAGTTTTTACTTTTTGAATTAAATATCCATAATTTTCCTAAGAACAATTAAAGTTAAAGCACCTTCCTCTGTAAAAATTTATTTATATTTAAAAGGATCCTTACAATAAATATAATAGCTGGACTCTCTTTAAAAAATACATACAATAAAAATGACAATTCATATATTCAATAAACAAACAAAAATAATTCTAGCTAAATAAATACATAAAACAAATATAGTTATGAAAACATTAATTTATTCGGCACTTCATGAATATTGGAAATCTTTATGAAGTGCCGAATATCTTTTAAAAAATGCAATCTTTTTTAATGAATAAACATGGTTACCACCACCATCATCACTACTCTATATATCATCAATTAATATTAAATAGAAATATAGCAATCCTGATACTATCAGAGATAGTATCAGGATTCAGTTTATGATCTGAACTATCTCTGATACTATCAGAGATAGTTCAGATCATTTAGCAAATTTGGGATAATTATTTTGCTCTGATTGTAGATGTTAGATTTGTGCTCCTGTTAATCGTGTGTGCTAATTGGCCACTCTTGTTAGTTATACTCTTATCAATTGCAGAAAAATTTCCATTGTGTGTTTTGGTTTTGATTTTCTATCATTTAACTTTGTTAAATATTTTTGTTGAGATTCAGAAATGACAAATATTTAATACTTCTTTGAATATTAATTTTATTGAGTATTGCTAAATTGAATGTATGAGTATTGCTAAATTGAATGAATATTAAACGCAATTGAATGTAGCATGACACAATCACATACAGCTTCCTATCCAGCTTTCAGTTTGTCACGTTTTTAATGAATAAACATTGAAATGTTTAACCATTAAAAAATAGAGAAATTTATATGAGTTTTGTATTTTGTCTAAGTTGCTAAATTTATTTTAATAGTGAACTAGATTTTAAAATTATAAAAATTAACTTTTTATTTTGTTGAGTATCATATTGTTTTAACTGCTGAAATTAAGGATCAGCTTATACATGGGTTTGAAATTTTTATCTACTTTAGAGTTTAATTTTTAAACTTTAAAATAGGGAATTAATTTATATATAAATATATACAATAAGTAAGATATTTTATTTTATATTAGTAAACTCTAACAGGACTATAGTTTCCAATTTAGTTACAATATTATTGCTTATTTTATCTAATATAGTTTATTACAATAAACATGGTATAAAAATTTTATCAAATGAATGTGTTGGATGAATAGCTTTTAATATAATTTATAATTAACTGAGTTCTTCCTATTATTATTGACTTTACTCTTCTCTGTGTTCAAAAACTTGAGTTTTATTTTGTAATTTTTGAGTAATCATTTTAGTATAATTCTTTTTGATTACATTTTTATTGATATAATTGGACAAATCATTAGAAAAATTTATATTAATGCTATTCTATTTTGATAATTAAAACTACAGAATTCATTTGATCAAAACATTCAAATTATAAAAGCTTATTATGCTTATTATTTATCTCTAATAACCATCATCATATATGACC
Source organism: Olivierus martensii (assembly GCA_000484575.1). Lineage (NCBI taxonomy): Eukaryota > Metazoa > Arthropoda > Arachnida > Scorpiones > Buthidae > Olivierus > Olivierus martensii. Next base: position 11,386 of record AYEL01086471.1, read on the forward strand.
AAAAATGGTTAATCATAGTTAATTATGATTGTTATGGTACAGTTAGATTTTTTGATCTGCTTATAATCCTATGATGATGTTATTTGAGCTATAGTTAAGATTTTTATAAAATTTGCAAAGTTCTGAAAAAAATACAAATTAAAAACAATGAAATCTAAATATAAAGAAAATTTTCCTTCAGTTTTTCTATTGCTGGTAAGACTATTTGATAAGTATGTTGTTCTCATTCTTTGAAAGATAAAATATATAAACTAGATTTAAACAAAACAATTTATAATAGATGTATTTAATCTGTTTAGCACTGTGCTGATCTTGATCTTTTATGTTTAAATTATGTATTCAAAAATTATATATTATCATGTTTGATAATGTATAACTATCTTATTGATGTTATTAGCTAATAATATAGTTAAACAGCATATATTTTGACACTTTTAATCCATAATAATAATTTGTTATAAAATTATTTAAGAATTTGTTGTATTTAGAAAGCTTAAAGAAACACAAGAAATCTCAACAAGCACTTGAAGCAGGATAAATACACTATTTTATTATTAGATATAAATAATATATATTACATACACTAATAATACTATTGTTTTCCAGAAACGTTTTTGGCCTACTATGGCCCTCTTCAGCCGGTAATCTCAAGTTAACTTGAGATTACCGGCTGAAGAGGGCCATAGTAGGCCAAAAACGTTTCTGGAAAACAATAGTATTATTAGTGTATGTAATATATATTATATATACCTAATAATAAAATAGTGTATTTATCCTGCTTCAAGTGCTTGTTGTGATTTTAGAAGCAGCAGAACTCAGTTGTTTATAGCTTAAAGAAATTTGTAATTACTATATCCCAGGTTTAATTTAAGATTATTCTAATTTTTATATTCAATTTTGTGTAACCAATGAAGGTTGGGTTGTAAAACTGAAAACATTATTATCCATTGAATAGAATATCTTTTTATATTTTTTGCATTGTTTTTCATTTATTTGAAGTTAATATTGTGTTATATTGGTTGCAAATATCAGTCAAAACTACTTTTCTTAACATTATTGTTATGGAAATCATCATCATATTACATTCTAATTGGGAATGCCAAATTTTTGAAAATAAGTTGTGATTTGAGAAAACATCCATAGAGTCAAAGAAATAAAAATGAATTTATCTACAAAAATTATTTTCATGGATATTGACATATTTTTTAAATTAGATAGTGATTAAAATAAATATGAACATAATATATATTTAAAAGAATAATGATAAAATTAATTATATTTCTTTTATAATTTTTGGAAATAGCTCCGAGCATATAATAATGTTTATAATGATCTTCACAACATTCTGAAATCAGTAGAAAGTGTATTAATATCATATTCTGTCAGCTTTTCCATATATAGTCTAATTCCACAGGTGAGTTCTCATTAAAATGATATAAATTTATAAAATAATACAAATATTATATATTCTTATACATAACATAACATATTTATTGACAGATCAAATTATATGTTCTGTGACAGAATAAACTCCGAGCAAGGCAATCTCCTATAATAGCAATGAAAGCCATAAAAAATCCAACTGAAATCAAAGGCATGAAGAATGCTCATGTATGTAAATATTTTGAAAAAATTAAAATTTTGTTAGCCAACATAAATTTATGGATATTGGCTTTCAGGTGAGAGATGCAGCTGCTTTAATTGACTTTTTAGCATTATTGGAAGAAGAAGTAAAGACTGGGAAGCACTGGAATGAAATTAGTGCAGCTGAAACCTTAAGAAAATTTAGAAAGTAATTTTTAATTTTTGTATCTAGTTTTTCTTTTTTTCTTTATATTTAATAAATTCTTATTATTTTATAAGGGAACAAGAATTTTATAAAGAAAATAGTTTTGAGACAATCTCTGCATTTGGACCAAATTCAGCTATTGTGCATTATGTACCATTACCAAGTACAAATAGAACAATTGATATGAAAAATGTGTATCTACTGGATTCAGGAGGGCAATATCTGTATGAAATATGTTACTAAATCATATTTATGTTTAATTAAATTCTTTTAATTATAAAATAAATGAGAATTTATTAATCAAATGTTCAAACTGACTTAATTGGATTTTATAGAGATGGTACGACTGATATCACTCGAACAGTTCATTTTGGAAATCCAGATAAATTTACAAAAGTACGCATATTAATTTTATATAGAATTTATATGAATTATAAATAATAATAATAATTTAAATCATCAGGAAATATATACACGTGTGTTGATGGGTGTCATTGATGTTATGACTGCTATTTTGCCAAGCAAAACTGGTTAGACTACATTATTACTTTTATTTGGAACTTTTCATTTTCTATATTAATTATTTTTCAACTCTTTAGGTATTAATATTGAAACTTTTGCAAGGAGATATTTATATCAAAAAGGTTTAGATTATGCTCATAGCACTACTCATGGAATAGGTTCATTCCTAAATGTTCATGAGAGTAAGAACTAGTGAATTATTTAATTAAATTTGTAAAACATAATTGTTTTCAAATAATTCTTAAATTCTGACAGTGTTTTTAAATAATAATGTTTTTTTACTCCAGATTTCATTTTTGAACCTGGTGCATTTCTATCAAATGGTATTTTATCTTATTTGATAATACTGAAAGTATAATAAAAAAATAAATATCAAGCCATGTTTTTAGCATAGTTCTTTGTTCTTGTTACCATTTCCATGCAGTGCTACAGCTGTTTAATGTATTGATAATTGCCAACGATTTTAATTTTTGTTTATATATTTCAATATTCTTGGCAATTCTGCTTCCTTTAGATCCTCTATTGTTCTAAAAAATTTGGTGTATCCCTTGTCGATCTCAGTATTAAAGGCAGTAATAGTAAACAATACAAATAATATTGTATTATTTGTAGAAAACAAAATGTTTCTCTATGTTCTCTTATACATGTGGTTATATATCCAAGAGCTGGATTAATCTATAAGCAAAGTAAGCACGTGCTTAGAGCATCAAGGGAAGAGAGCACTGCAGAAATTTTTCATATCCGAATTTATCATTTAAATTATTAAATTCATTAATTTTATAGCCATTTTCAAAATTTAATGAAAAATGAATGTCTTGTTTATAAACTGTTCTTTCTTGTGTCATCATGTTTATTCTGCAAAATAAAATACACTATGCTCACAGATTGGAAGCTATATAAATTTTGAACAAGTCTAGATGCATTTGAAACAGTACCAGTGACAGGTACTAACTCATAAGAAGTTTTTAGTTTAGTTGCCAACTGTCACTAATATTAATTCTATATGCATTCATAACCTCATTCTTGCTTTCAAAGTCTCAAACAGCCTCAAAGGTGCTTAAAGACTTTTCTAATAGATTCTACACGGGTCTCCAAACTTTTCACCCTTAGGGCCACATTGGGTACTTCAGCATCGTTCTGTGGGTCATAGCAAAAAAAAAAACTCTAGAATTTAGATATATGAGTTTTATTGAAAGCAGATAAACCAATACAATAACAAAGCAGATATAAGGAATAACTTTTTTATTTTATTTTGAATTATTTTAAATTTTTTCTTCTTTTGTCCATTTTAACCGATCTTTTACAGTCAAAGATCATAACTTGGATTACAATTACTTTTTGCTATTCGGGAATATATTTTGAACCCAATTTTAATTAATGCATTTGAAATCTATCAACACTCCATGTTTTTTTTTTTTGTGGATTCTTATTGAAAAATTATTCCAATTGGTGGACCAGATAAAATCATATCGTGGGGCCGTAGTTTAGAGACCATGCAATAGCACACTCAGCTCTGACTGTTTAGTCTATTAAAATGTAAGTACTGTTTTATATATAGTAAGATCCTGTTTAACATGGGGGATACGTTCCAACAAAATAAAGCTCTAAATGAAACAGCGTTAAACAAGGTCATCTTAACAGGTAAATAATGGAGATCAGTGAAAAAGGACAGTGAACTAAAAAAATAACGTATTATTTTTAATTTTATTTTGTAACATGTATTATTATTATTATTATTATTATTATTATTATTGTATTATATTAATTATAGACATTTTTTATTGCTAATATCGGTTTGTATTCATAAATCATTCCTAAAAATCAAAAATATTCAAGTGTTTATAGCTCATATAATTTATGTTTGTGATGAGAAACATTCTTCCTCATTTGATTCTTTGTTTTTTTGTTAATTAAGAAGTCATCTAATGTCGTTTGCCTTTTCCTCTTTCGTTCAGCAAACAATTGTTGATAGCCAGACATTGCAACCCATGACACTTCGTCTTGCCTTTGAACTTATATCAAAATTTGGATCATTTTGTATAAACTGATCCATAATTTCCGTAAGAGGCTAAACTTGTTTTGAGAAAATCTGTTGCAAGTTCCTTTTGCTTATTATATTCAGAAATACTAACTTACTTGTCTTCGTGCGATTTTGGATATATGTGAGTATAATGGTTTGAAAAACCGTGCCAAAATGAATAATAATAAAAAAATATTGAATTCGGAAAAAACCGCATTATATTGAAACAGCGTTAAACGGAGCAGCATTGAGCGGGGTCTTACTGCATTTTGAGTTACAAGTGTAAGGGGGCACCAAAATTAATTAGTGCTTAGGGCATCTGAGGGTCTTAATCCACAGCATTGAGCGGGGTCTTACTGCATTTTGAGTTATAAGTGTAAGGGGGCACCAAAATTAATTAGTGCTTAGGGCATCTGAGGGTCTTAATCCGGCAATGACTTACACAATGTACTTTTATTCAATACTGAGATCTTTAAGCTGATTTTGATTTTGAGAAATAACATCATAAAAAGAAATGCAATGTAATGCCTCTTTAAAAAAGAATCAAAAAATTATAGGAGTTTAAATTTATCTAAACTTATTGTTAGAATGAAAAAAGTTTTAGAAAAGAAAACTTCAAAGAAATTAACCTATAGTAGGTCGAATATACTTTTTAATGTTGTAAGAAACAATAAAAATCCTCTTGAATAAAATAGAAAATCAGTTATAATATATCAATCAAAATTAAAGATCTTGACACTGAAGGAAAGTATATCAGCTATACATCCAGGAACTTAAATACATGTGTAAGAGAATATAGAAAAAATGTTTCGCTTTCTAGAAATAATATAACATTATTCCAAAGCGCTATTGCTTACAATATTGAAATTGACTGGGAATATACCAAACTACTTAGAATGACACATGATCTGAAGGAGTCAGAGTTGCTGAGAAGATTGAAATTTATTAATAAAAATTAAAATCATTGGAGATTATCAATAAATTAGATCCTTTCAGTTTAAAGCACTGCATGTAAATGGCAGATATAAATATTTTCATTCTTTACTTTTTCAGAACCAGGCTATTATGAATCAGGAAAATTTGGAATAAGACTTGAAACTACAATGATGGTTAAAGAATTTCCAAAACAGGTGTGATTATTTTTATATCAATATTTTTCAATAAAAACAAAAAGTTTAGAATGATTTGTAATGCTATATAAATTGCAAATATTTTTTTTCAACAGAACTAAAAACAGAACAAATGTTGAACACCAATGCAATATGCTAATAGTTTTATTATAATTCATGATATTTTAAATAGAAAAACTAGTGTGCACAAGAAAATTTTATTTTGACAGCAACATTTTCAGCTTACCATAATACCATCATCAGATATATAATTATAAACTAGAAGACTATTGGTAGATATATGACATTCAGTTTCTAATTACAAAACAAAAGAAAAATATAGGATCAAAGTACCCAAAATAACATGTATATTTTATTATAAATCATAAAAAAAAAACAAAAGTTGGGTATAAAAGATTGTTGCTAACTTTGTCTCTTTTCTATTAAAAGATTGTTAGCATTTACAATAAAAAACATAAAATAAGAATGAAAAAAATGAGATTACAAATAAAAAGTTAAAAAATATAGACAATAATTGAAATATTGTAAAAGACAAAAATGTGAAAAGAAATACTAATAAAATAAAAGAAATAGGTAATACATACTAACAGGAAATGAAAATAACAATAATTATTAATATAAATCATATACAATAATCCTCAACTTGTGACTGTCTTGATTTATAACTAACTCTTCCTTATGACAGTGATGTCTTCAGTATATTCTGTTATTGGTTAATGTAATTGACCTGAATTCAATTTTTTAATCCAGTTGTCTGATATGGAAAACATTCTTTTTTGTGATCAGTTCTTATATTTCTGTGTTCATTAAGTTTATGATGATAAAGTGGAGTGTAAAAATAAATATTGGTAGTGGGAAATCCATAAATTTTGGGTATTTCTGATTTATGATGGTAGGGTTTGAAATTTTTTGAATCAAACTTTATTGTAATTCAAAAACTCCCTATATACTAGTGTGTAAGTTGAGAAATTTTTCCAGAAAAAATTTTTGATGAGAATCAGCTTATTCACAGATGATAAAAAATTTTTCAAAGTTAGTAAGATTTGCCAATTCAGTTGCACCTCATTTCAGTTGTATGATCCATCATATTTTTCCTAAAAATGATCATCTTACTGATTATATTTTAATGTTTTTGCTAAAAATTTGTGGATAACATACGTGTAATTTTATATTTTTTAGATATTTAAATATCATACTATATAGATATAATGAAAAATACATAAATCTTCACTTGCATCCTCTTTGTGAAATTTGCACATTCTATGATAGCAGCAGGATTTATCATATTTATTTCTAAAAAATACCTACTCTTCCTTAATTATATTATTAAAAATACATGGATGTAAGTAAATGTGCATATTTAAATACATTCAAATATAATAATTTAGTGGATGCACACAAATAAAATTGAAAATGTGTAGAATGTATTTTTTGTGATTAAATATAGTGGCTACTACTGTACTTAACATCAGCTAATATATTAAATGGAAATACAACAATCTATGTACTGATATTTCTGATAGTTCTAATCATTTAAGAAATATGGATGATTATTTTAGAGCCAGTTTTGGACATCAGATTTGTGCTCCCAGTGATCATGTGCTAGTCAGCTTTCTGTTTACATAAGTTGCAACAAAATTTTCATTTTGTATTTTGATTTTTTTATCATTTAGCTTTGTTAAAATATTTTTGTCAAGTCTTGAAAATGATGGAAACTTAATATTTTTTTGATATTTTCTACCAAACAAACATTTCAATAAAATACTCTAATAGAAATTAACTAGGGGAATAACATCAAATTAAACAAATATTTCAATCTCTAGTGGAATAATCCCAAACTAAACTTTTTGATTTTAATGACTAATTTTCAAATAAAGGCTATAGTTCTAATCAATGATGGATCTCTAATATCCATCATTGTCATCATGATCTGTCATCTGTTGAATTAGTTCAAATTTAAAAATTAATTAATTATTAAAGTGACACTATCTAGTAATTAATAATTAGACTATAATTTTTAAATTAATTTTGCCAACACACCAGAATCAAGCCAGGATCCTTGGGATAGTACCCCAATGCCTTGCCAGTTAGACTATGGTGGCATCCAACAGATTTCCATTTCTGGAAGCTTATGGTATGATTACTAGAGAAACTTATTGGACAAGGTTGATACTAGCAGATGCTGACATAGGTCTAATTGGTAAGGCATTGGGGCACTATCCTAAGAATCCCAGTTCAATTTCAGTACAGTGGCAAAATTTTATTTCAGAAAAGTTAGTCTAATTATTAATTACTAAATGGCACCACCTTAGTTCAAATTTAAAAATTAATTAATAATTAACTCAACAGATGGTGGCACTATAGCCTTGATTTGAAAATTAATCTTTAAAATCAAAAAGTTTAGTTCAGAATTTTGCCAAGCAAAACGGAATATAAAATTAGGAGCTAGCTTATAGAAGAATATAAGTCAATTCCTAATTTTGTGTGTGTACTTTATATGATATACACAATAAATAAAGTACATGTATAAAATTTTGTGAAATGCCATATAAAATAATACTCTAAAAACATACACTAAATATAAGTTATGTATAAATGTCAAATAAAAATATAGGAACAAATTCTTCCCAAGATGAGAAAACTAAATCTGAATGTTAACATGCCATAAATATTCAGCAGTGAAATAAGGATGTTTGACTAAAATCTGATTGGAAAGTGCAAAGTTCGTTAAGATTGCAAACAGGCTAGTCATTATATATCAAAAGATAAGTATGAACGAGTTTGCTCTGCCCAATGTAAAGTCTTGTTAAAACAATTTTTTCTATCCTTGTTTTGTGAGGGATGGATTCCTAATAAATATTAAGATTTAATCACATGGGAATTATTATTAATTTGATCATCTCACATATGCTGTTATAATTATAACAATTTCTATCTGATGATGGGCTTCAAATCAGAAAAAGGAAAAGGCGAAGCAATGTGGATTGTTAGAGATAGAGTTCTGTATTCTGATCATCATATATGAAATTTGATGGCAATCCCAAAATTTGAGATTGCCATCAAATTTCAAATAAGAAGACATATACCTAAAATCACCAACAACCAAACAAAATTCCACCAGAATAAGTGTCATTTTAATTATTGTTGTTAAAACATTCATTTTCTATTTTCTTTATGTATATCTTTAGTGCCATCACTTGTGGCCTAAGTTTCTACAATATACCATTACTATCTTCTTTATATTATTCATCTATATAATGTAGTGGAAAAATTTTACTGTTGCAATTTTTTTCTATATAGAGGCAGTCCCCAACTTACATAGATGAATCATTCTGCAAAACCCTATTATTGAAATCTGTACAAGTCAGAGCATATGTTATAGATTACTAGTACACAAACACTTTTAACAGTAAAAACAGTTGTATTAAAGAAAAAGCACATAAGCTGTGTGGTAAAGCAGTTGCTCACCATCTTAGAGGATCCAGATTCAATTCCAAGTCCCACATCTTCAGTTTTTTCAGTAGATGACCAGGTTCAGGCCTGGCTTCTTAACAAAAATTAATCTACATAAATACAGATCTACATAAGTTGGGGATTTCCTGTATCTTTTTTTCTAACAAATTATAGGGAACTCATGTTTTTACAAATCTCCAATTTATGATTTGATAAAAATTTTTGAGTTGATCCTGAAAAATAATCCATAGAATTAATGCTAATTTCCATTCCAATTTTCCATTTCCCAATAATTTCCATTCCTAGAATTACACATTTTTTTTACAAATTCAATTTTCTTGCTTTTTTGGATGCTGAAAATTTGAATGAGGAATTTCCTCAAACTAGTTGGACTTTGGACCTCTTAAATTGATAAGGAAGAGAGAGATGAATTTATGTCCCCAACTAAAGTTGATAACATATTTGGAAAGTGTTGAAGAAGTGAGGGATTGTAACTAAGGAATTTATTTTTTTCCTAAAAATTATTGAATATACAGATCTGGAATCATTCTATAGATGTAGATCATTTTGGCACTCCACACTAAAGTATAGGATGATTCAAAAGTAATCTAACAGTAATCAAGTCCATTAATAAGAGAAAATTAAACAGAAAAAAAACTTAAAGTGAAATTATGGTTCATTGTTTAAGTATGGAACTTTAAATTTTTTGTTTAGTTTTCCATTTAAAAGAGTTTTAAATGGACTTGCTAATGACCACTGTTAGATTATTATTGAATCATCATATAATCACATCCATTTCAACATTAGTCATTTATGTGGTATTTGTCTTTAGTTTGTATACTGTACAGTAAATTTTGATTTTTTAATGATGCTAAGTAAAATGTTGTTTGTCTGTGAATGACAAGAAAAAATTTTAAAAGAAGTAGATGTTCATGGAAAAAATCATCAAAAACTATGGGTTCCAAAGAATTCTCTGAGTATGATTATTAATGTCCAACAAAAGATTGTTGCTGTGGATGATGCTGGTGATAGTCACACCTTCCTGAAAATATTTCTGGAAAGCAAAGTTTCTCCAGATGAAGAAGGTGCTAGTTGCTTGGCTGCAAAAAATGAGAAGCAAATATATCCATATTGAGAGAAATCTTCTGAAGAAAAAAGCCAAATTGTTTGTCTCAAAGATGAACTTAAAAGATCTTAAGGGATTAGATGGCTGGTTGCAAAAATTTAATTTGAGACATCACCTGACCTCCTTGAATTTTTGCAACATTTATGGAGAAAGTGCAATGGTAGATATGTCTACCACAAATATAGTAATATCTATCACTAGAAAGAAGAAAGGCCAAACTCTGTATTTTCTGAATATTTGATGGAAGATGCTTTTAATGAAGATGAGAGTAGTTTGTTTTTCAAAGCTTTCCCAGACAAAACATTGGTTTTTAAATGTAATGCATGCAGCAGTGGGAAAAGAGCTAAACGAAGAATTACAATATTATTTAAACCAGCATGACTGGTTCAGAGAAGCTCCACTTTTATTTGTCAGAAAATAAAAAAAAGCGAAGATGCTTTAAGAATGTGAAAAAACTACTGTGTGTACAAAAAAGCATGGATGATTGATGAGATTTATGAAAAGTGATTGAGAAAGTTGGACCAACATTTTTCAGAAAAGAAATGAAAAATTCTCCTTGTAGTGGATAATTGTACTGCTCATATTGAAGATGTTGGGCTTCAGGTAATCCAGATCAAGTTCCTTCCATCAAACTTTACTTTGGTTTTGCAGTCCATCCATTGTTTCAAATGAAAATATAGGCAGATATTTTTGAAAAGGGTTATTCTGAACCTGGAACTTGAGAAATGCTATAAGATCAATGTACTCTCAAAATGCATCTGTCAGTTAGTGAATAGAATAAAGTCTCCCAAGCAACAATTATTAATTCATTTTGACATGCAGGATTCATTATAGATAAATCAGTTGCAGTATAATAAATCTTTGAGAGCAATCCCAATTCCAGTACAGATGAAGCCTTGATGAAGGAACTTTGTTGGAGGGATCTTCAAGTTTCTGAAGATGTGAGGTTTCAGGATGTTCTTAATGTAGCCGAAAATATATAGCCTTTCATAGAAGAAATATCTGATGATGAAATTATTAATGAAATGTTGAATGTGAATATGAATGCTGAAAGAATCTGACAAGGAAGAAGAATGCATTGAGTCATCCCTAGACTTAAATCAAAGAAGTCACACAATGGCTGTCAGGACTGTCATTTTTGAAACAGGTAACAATTCTGAGATGCTTGCTAGCATTATATCTATGGAATCATATGTTTATAGAAGTGTTATTATGAAGCAAACAAAAATTAGTGATATTTTTTTGAATCTCTAATAATTAAAAGTGACTGCAAATTGCATTTTTTGGTTTTTAATGCCATTTCCATTTATGAAGTTTTGATTTTACAAACTATTTTAGGGATCCGTACAAGTTCATAAAATCAAGAGTCCACTTTATTTATATAAATTTATCATTTAATATCTTATTTTTATAGTCTATATATTAAAAAGTTCCCCTAGAAAAATTATCATGTGATATCAAGATCTTTAAACCAATAATAATGAAGACAGAAATATTGGTTAATTCTTTCTAATTTAACAGTGTTTATTAGCAATTAACAGAAAGTCCAAACAAAATAGAATGGCCACTCAGTTATTATTCATAAGTGTTAATTACTGTCTGACCAGCTTAGCCGCAACCATCGATGCAAGTACAGGTAGGCCTCGATTAGCGCGAATAATTGGTTCCACGAATTTCTCGCACTAATCGAAGTATTAACTCTATGGAAAATATGGTAATTGGTTCTTGCTTTGTGAGATTCCGGCCATTAGTAACGGTAATTTGTTAATTGACATCATAAAAGGAGCTTTGTTAGTAAGACTGATCTGTGTTTACAACTCGCACTAACCGAATAACGGTATCAATTTTTTAAGTCGCACTAATCGAATTCGTGCTATTCGAGGCCTATCTGTATGCATATGTTAACTGAATGAGTCCAGTGAGAAAATAGGGATGACAGCTTCACACATGGATGTTTTCAAACACAAGATAACTGAAGTTGAATGCAAGTTTATTGTAATGTCGAATGCTAAATGATTAGTTTCAACGTTGGAAATAGTATATTTAACAGAACTTAATTCAATATTCTCACCCGTCATTATACCGACTGCTACTCTCCCTTTTGCGTTTGGACTCATCTACCTTAGCAAGATGCGGCTTTCATGGACAGACAATTCCTAGAATTCAGGCCATCATGGAAACTATTTAGAAGAAAATTTTAATTTGTCCAGAAATATAACAAGTTTCTATGATTGTGGAAAAATTTAAGAGGGAAATCAAGTCTGTTAGTCACTATGATTGTAGACATTCTGCCACTTATAAAAAGAAATAAAAAAAAAAAACAGCACAGCACTAAGCAAAGAGATTGCTTAATGCTGCACTGTTTTTTATTTCTTTTTAAGTCTGTTAGTCTTCAATTAATTCTTATCAAGTGACTATATAAGCTGTATTTTATTTTTATGCATTTAAGTAGTCATCCATCTCTCTCTTCTGGGTCAAACTACATTTATTATATTATAATTATTTTTAAAAATTCTTAAATGTAAATGTATAATGTAAATTAATATCAATATAAATAATGCTTTAATTTTATTGAATCATTCATTGATTTTTATTATTATATGAATTGCAAATATATTATAGATACAGTAGAGCGTCGATTATCTGAACTAATTGGGACAAGGGTAGTTCGTATAAATGATTCTTTCGGATAATAGATCTGATAGAAAAATAAGAAAAACAATGTATTTGAAATTTGTTTTATATTTTTTACATGTGTTTTATTGTTTACATAAGTTATTCTGCCTCATTTGTTTTCTAATTATCATTATTATTATTGGGGTATGTCAATGTGAGCACGAAATAACTCCGGAGCAAAAGTGCTATGTCGGACAAGAGTCAAGACATAGTTACTTGAGATGTTTTAGTTGTATATTAACTAACTGTCTGTGTTGCTGAGAAACTTTCTTACTATGTTGCATGTATTGAGTAGAGATGCTTTTTGTAGTGTTATGTATGTCTTTGGATGTAGATCTAGTGTTTTGAGGCTTTTGTGTAATTTTTGAGGGATTACTCCTGTGGAGGAGAGAATGATGGGTACTATAACTACCTTTTGCATTCCCCAGAGACGCTTAATTTCTTGAGAGAGTTCTGTGTATTTGCTAATTTTCTGGGTGAATGCATCCTGGATGTTGTGTGTGTCAGGTATTGAGATGTCTATAATGTAGGTAACTTTGTTTTGCTTGTCTATGAGAGTGATGTCTGGTCTGTTGTGGTGTATGGTTTTGTCTGTTAGGATTGTTCTGTCGTAATACATCTTGTGTGTTGAGTTTTCTAGGATTGTGTCTGGTATGTAATTGTAGTATGGTGTGAGTGTGTTCATTAATTTGTGTTTGGTTGCAAGCTTTTGGTGTATTATGTTTGCTACTTGGTTGTGTCTGTGCAGGTAATCTGTTTGTGCAAGTAGCTTGCAACCAGATGTAATGTGTTGAATCGTTTCGGGTGCTATGTGGCATTTCCTACATGTGTCATTTGTTAATGTGCTGTCTTTCAGTATGTATTTTCTGTAGTTTTTCGTGTTTATTACCTGGTCTTGTATAGCTATTATAAACCCTTCTGTTTCAGTAAATAGATCCCCCCTGACTAACCAGCTGTTTGACGCTTTGGCGTCAATGAAGTGTTTCTGTAAGTCATGTGGATGTCTGCCATGGAGTTCCTTTTTACACCAGGATGTTTTCTTTTCATGTATGTGTGCAGTGTTGTCTATTTGGCATGGAGTGTTGTTCTGAAGATTTAGTGGTGTCATGTTTCTATCTGCCAAGACAATAGCTTTGTGTAGTTGTGATGTATGTTGTTTTTTATGGAAGAACTCTCTCAGATTATAGATCTGTCTGTCGTGTAAATGTGGGATGTCAATAAGGCCACGTCCTCCTTCCTTGCGTGGGAGAGTAGTTCGTTCTATGGCAGATTTCGGGTGATGGTACTGGTATTTTGTAAGTGTTGTTCGTGTTTTTCTTTGGAGTGATTCAAGTTCTGTCCGTGTCCACTGTATCACTCCAAAGGAGTAAGTTAGTATAGGTATGGCAAATGTGTTGATGGCTTTCACTGTGTTTTTTCCATTCAGATGTGTTTTGAGAATGTTATTTAATCTGTTGGTGTATAGTTTTGATAATGTTTGTTTAGTTTTCTTCTGTTCTGTGAGTCTGGCTTGCTGGAATCCCAAATACTTGTACAATTCACCCTCTTCCATGGATTTGATAGTGTCTCCATGTTCAAGAGTGAAGCCTCCTTTCTTTAGGACTCCCTTTTCTATGTGGAGTGTTTTGCATTTGTCTAGGCCAAACTCCATGTGTATGTCTTTTGAAAATGTGTGTGTAATTTGTAACAGCTGTTGTAATTGTGTTTGTGTTGAGGCGTACAGTTTAATGTCGTCCATGTAAAAGAGATGTGAGTGTATGTAGTGTGTTGTTTGATTTTGTCTAATGTCGTAGCCCTAGTTCGATGTGTTCAGTTTGTTGGAGAGTGGATTTAGGGCGAGGCAGAACCAAAGTGGGCTGAGGGAATCGCCCTGGAAAATACCACGTCTAATGTGTATGGGTTCTGTGACTACGTGATTGTTATTTATGGTGATGTGCAGTGTTGTTCTCCAGTGTTGCATTATGTTTTGTAGGAATGTGATATATTTGGTATTGATTTTGTATATTTGTAGTGTCTGTATGAGCCATGAATGTGGTATGCTGTCGAATGCCTTTTTGTAATCTATGTAAGCTGCATGTAAGTGTCTGCGTTGTCTGTGTACCTGTTTTAATATAGTTGTGTCGATGATCAGCTGCTCTTTGCACCCCATGTGACTTCTACGGCAGCCTTTCTGTTGTTCTGTGAGAATATTGTTTTCTTCGACGTGTGCGTATATTTTGTTGGTGATACATGAGGTTAAAATTTTGTATAGTGTTGGTAAACAAGTGATTGGTCTGTATTGTGATGGGTTTCCGGTGTTTGTGCTCTTGGGTTTCATGAAAGTTATGCCGTGTGTAAGAAAGGAAGGTGTGTCTTTTGGTTCGTGTATGAGATTTGTGAGATGTTTGGCCAGTAAGTCATGAAAACAGGTAAAATGTTTGTACCAGAAATTCTGGATGCCATCTACACCAGGAGCTTTCCAGTTGTGAGTGTATCTAATTGTGTTTGTGAGTTCTTCAGTAGTAATGGTGGTATAGGGCATTTCTGGCACGTCTAATGTGCGTGTCTCCTCTTCTGTGATCCAGCTGGCTCTCTGGTTGTGTGTAACTGGCACTGCCCACAGGGCAGACCAGAAGCTAGTGAGTGATTGTTGTGTAGGTATTTCACAGTTTTGTGTTTGTTTAGGCTCTTTAGTGTTTATGTTTCTGTAGAATGTCTTTTCATTGTTTGTGAATAGTGTGTTATCTAGTTTACGTGCTAAGCTGGTTTTGTATCGTTTGAGGCGTTGTGATTTTGCAGCAAGTGTCTGTTTTAGTGTGTCCATGTATTCTTTAATGTGTGTGTTGTGGTTTTCATGGCGTGTGTGTGTTTTAAGTTTTCTGAAAATCTTTCTAATAGATTTCATGAGTTTAGGGGATGTGTTGTTTTTTGTGTATTGGGTGAGTCTACCAAGTTCTGTTCTGATTTCATTTATTTGTTTTTCGAGTCGTTTTTGCCAGGCAGGTTTTAAGTGATGTTTTGTGTTTGTGTCTATCTTATTTGGTAGTGTTTTATGACCTAGGTGTGTAGTGACAGTGACAGCAGCAGCATAAATAAGTGTGTGTAATTCCATGAGTGTTGTTTCAGCATTAATAAGTTTAGGTAGAATGTGTGTGTTCAAACAATGTAGTGTATTGTTCAACTGTTGTGAGTTGTGAAGTTTAGGAATGCGTGGACGTTGCGTGGGATCTGTACCTGTGAATTTGGTTAATGTTTCCTGGAGTGTGTCAGTGAGTTTATTTATTAGGTCTGTGTCAGTGTTGTTAATGGGCTGCATGTTATCATCAATGTATGTTATTTTTGGTGTCTGTTCCACTACATGTTCTATTTGTGTGTGTGAATTGGTTTCATGCTGTGATATTTGTTGTGCTACCTGAGTTTTAATGCTTTCTAATGTACTGTATGGTATGAGGTTACTGTGGATGATGGTTCTTCTTTGATCTGCTATGCGTCTGTGGATGATGGTTCTTCTTTGATCTTCTAGGCATTTTTCTGTAACTCGATGTTTGGGTATCTGCTTGTAAATTTGTCAAGATCGGAAGAGCGTCGTGTAGGTTAGGTATCTGCTAGTGAATTTGCCATAGAGTTCCCTTCTGTACCCTGTAGTGTCAGTTTCTAATTTTTAATTGTGTAGTATGTACGCATGATGAATTCATTCATGTCAGTTGTCCATTGTTGGCGTGGTTTTCCAGCCTTGGTGGTCTCCGGCTGTGTTACCTGGGAGTGTGGTTTTCCAGCCTTGGTGGTCTCTGGCTGAGTTTCCAGGGAAACACGGCTCTTGTGTGGTGACCCGTTTCCTGCTGTGGGTATGTGTATTGCAGTAGCCAGGTTTGGGTTGGTGCTGCTTTTGCCACCAGTAGCGAAGGGAGACTGTAGTAAACTTTCCGAATGTGAGTCTCTGTCTAACTCACAGACACGAACCTTGTTAATCCGGGTAACGTCTGAGGCAGTGTGCTTTCGTTTTCTGCTTTGTATCATTGCATACTAAAAAAACACCACTGAGGTGGGGATACCTGCTAGCATTTAGTTGAGCATAATGGAATAGCCTACTAGCCGAGGGTGACCCTACAAGAAATAAAATTTCTGGCTTGCATCATCTATTCCACACACGTACACCCCTCCGCTACTTTGAGGCAGCTTAGCAGGATCCAGGAGGGGTTATTATTATTATATTAAATATATTAATTAGATATATATAGTAGTTTAATTGTCGATTGTTTCCATGCACAGTCAACATGCATAACAAACTTAGATTCTCCCACCCTACAATGTGTAGGGTGGGAGTATTGGCAGAGACCCGTTGCATGTCACAATTGAAAATTATGTTCGGATGATCGACGCTCTACTCTATAAATATTATAAGGTTTTTAGAATATAAAGCAATGTTATATGAAGTCTTGTTTTTTTTAAATATTAAATACAGACATTTTTACTGATAGTACTGAAATTTTTGAAGTTTGATTTTGATGGTACGCATTTACAAAACGGTTGAGAATTGTTATTGAATATTGTAAATAATCTCTTTTCCTTAATGATCAATTAATTTTCCAAGTCCAAAAAAGCCAAACCAGGAAAATAAAACTTACTGTAGTCCTTTTTTTTCACTTAGATTCTTTGATAAATACTCATTCTTTTCAGTAAAAGAAGGACTACATAAAAACAAAGGGAAACTAAGTATACAGGTTATAAATGTTACTAATATTATGTATTTTATTTTCAAAATCAACATATTGACATCAAACTTCACAGAGATGGCTGATTTTATAGAAGTGTTGGCCAGCTGTATACCTTGATATCAGCATATCTCAAAATCCAATAAAACTAGATAGTGCTGCTATCTAGCGGTGATAGTTTCCTGCACTTAATTAAAAAATGAAGGTCGCAACTTCGATTTGTAACTTACTTATTGAATTACCCTAGTACTTATTATATAGAACTGTCTACAAATAAAATCTTAACTAGGAAAGCACTAACAGAATTTTATTTCATGAAAAATATATCAGATGATCAAACTAGCCATAATTATCCTAGTGAAAGTAACTTTTATTTACAGTGGATGTTTGTTTAACATTGCTTCACTTAATTTTTGTTGGCGATGTAATAGTGAAACGACATTACCTAATTAAAAATTTTCAGACAATAAACCCTCGTTATCTTAGACATCACTTCATAATTTAGATGTAGAGTATTTTTTAATTATAGAAAACAAGTTAACCATATTTTATATGTACATTAATTGAAGTATATAATAATGCCTATGAACAATATATTAATTTAACTCTACAGAATACAGAACATTCAACAGGATTACTTGGTACAAATGCTCTGGCTTTCCATTCGGAGGACTGGGGATCGAATACGGAATCCTCTCCTTGGAAAATTTATATGCTAGATCGACGGAGTTTTTGATTTCAGCTAACATCTCAATTTATAGAAACCTAATTCAGACATTAAACTAGGACCCACTGTAATTAAATTACTTCCATTTGAACGACAGTTCTCAACCAACAGTATGCAAGAGACAATGTACACATACAGTCTTGCCTTCCTATTTGGATACAGACATATTTTTACTGAAATTTTTGAAGTTTGATTTTGATGGTACGCATTTACAAAACGGTTGAGAATTGTTACATTAAAGAATTTTAGTATTTTGTGGCATAAATTCCCCCTAGTTTGTTTTGGTTTATAAAAAATGTTTTTAAAAGTCAAAAAGTAACCTTCAATTCTTCAACCACATTTTCAAAACATATAGATGAGATGCTGAAAATGGTTTCTTAAGTTAAAAATATTTTTTCTTGAGTGTTTTACAAGTTGATGTTTTTATGATTTACAGGTCATAACACGGTAGATAATTCCTAAAAAACATTGTTGTGTGAAACCCTGTTATATGAGACCTGGAGCTAATACAAAAAAGGAGTTACATTCCAAAACCAATTAAAAACAAATAAAAAGTTTCTTATGTGGAATTAAAGTTATTAACCATATTAATAATATGAAGCATAAAGAAAGTAAAAATATATACGTAAGATCCCAAAAAGTAATATACATAAAACAAAAAGAAAGGAAAAGTATACAACCTATATAACATTCATTTAATAATTACCGGTATATCTATCTACCCACTGTTTCATTAAAACAAGAACGTCTTTTCTTTTTAACAATTTCAACTTCTTTCCAAATATTTTTAAGCATTTAAAGTTTGTATATCTGCCGGTCTCTCGACAAAATCTCTAATCTACAAAACAATTGTTTCACATACCCCAAAAAATTTTATAAAGTTCTTTTTCTATTTCACATTCCTCTATTGAAGAATAAAAACTTACCAGTATTTTTTATGAACTGAATGTTTGGAACACAAAATACTCAATGGTCATCAATTAACTCAATTGCAAGTCAAAAATAGACTAGATATTGTCCCTCACACAGCAAACTAGCAAAATTAATTTTAGCAAAGTATTTCCCAATGATTTCATTTTGTGTGTATAGTATGTCCCTAGTATGGATTTAGAAAAATTATTGAAAATATTTTGTGTTAGGAGAGAAAATGTAATTTTCTAATTGTGTTAAGTAAAAAACCTTGTTGTAGAAGTACCATGTTATATGAGGTTTCTGCAATATTCAAATTGTATTAGGGCAAAACAGTGTTGTAGAAGAGATACTTGTACATCAGATATACTGTTGTTTTTATTATATTAACTTTTGCAAATAATAATAATAAAGAATCACACATTATTATTATTATTATTAAAAGAAGGTGTTCTCATTTAAAAGTTCAAAATATTCATTCTATTTAAGAAAAATAAAAGTATCTCAGACTCAATACATTTTCAACCATCTAAACTAGGGGTGGGCAACCTCCGGGCCACATTATTTTATTATATCTAATACCAATGCTATGTATACTTAATACCTGTATCTTCTCTTTTTTAAATAAATACTTTTATTATCAATTGTTTTTGTCATCCTTTTTTAAATAAATACTATTATCATCAATTGTTTTTGTTTTGGCCTGTGGTCTCACCATTCTATTATCAATTGTTTTTGTTTTGGCCCGTGGCCCACCATAAATTTTTCATACAGCTCCTTACAAAAAAAGGTTGCCGACCGCTGCTATAAATTATTATTTTTCTTCTACAAAAAAAAGGTTGCCCTCCCTTTGAAATTATGTTCAAATTAAAACATATGAATAACTCATAGTGGTAATCTTTTGAGGCTTGAATCATATTGCTTATTAGAATCCAGTGAAAAAATTATTCATGATTGCTTTCTTAGGAAATTTTAAATTTCAGTGAATTTTTAGACTGAATTATGCTCTATTGACTTATAGATGCTGATTTATAATTGAAAGAGTAATGTTTCAGTTATAAATCTGTCCTCTAAAATTTTATTTCTATGTATTGATTGTGTATTTTTATTATAAATCTTCATCTAGTTAAATATTTTCTTGTGATTTTTTACTTAAGCAATGTACTTTATAATTTTGTTGCAGTATAATATGTATGAGGACAAGTATTATGGATTTGAACCGGTTGCCTTTGTTCCTTTTGAACGTAATTTGATTCTTGTCGACATGTTGAACAAATATCAGGTAAGCTCACTAAAGTACCAATTAACAAGGAGTTGTCGATTACACAAAAAATTATATTGCTTATATAACATATAATTATTACTATTGCTCTTAAAGCCTTTTATAGTCGTAATTAGCAAATCCTTAATCATATTAAACTTTGAGTGTATATATCTGTGTAATAGATAGCCTGGCTAAACGACTACAATGCACGTACCAGACAGATAATTGGTAAAGAGCTGCTGAGACAGAAGAGACATAGAGGACTGAACTGGCTGATGGAAAGAACTAAACATATTGAAGATCCCTGTAGAAGCTTTGCAACAACAATCAAGTGTTCTTCTATTATTATTTCTATTTCATTGGTATTTATAGCATCAAAATTTCATTAGATAAATGCTGCACATCCTCTAAAATTTGATTTGTATGTATCTACTTTTATTAACATGCAATAAGAATGTAATTTTATCTAGTCAAATTGTTAAGTAATAACTCAAATAGTGTGCCTGTGTAAGACTTTATTTCTGTGTTACCAACTATCCACACTTGCATACTTTTGTATATTATTTGCTAAATAAAATTGTATTAAATACTTTGAGAACTGGTCAATTTATATAAGAACTTGAAACTGCATACAGAGAAAGCATTGCTTAAAATGAACTTTATTACAATATGTTGCATTTATGTTTCTGTACTGGAGCTGCAAAAAAAGATTAGCCTGTACACAAAAGGTGCTTCTCCAGTTATCACTTAGTGATATGTAAAATTATATACAACTGTTCAATCTACAATAGTGATTTTCCTCTATACAACACCAATTATTTAAATTTTACATTATTTACAAAACAGAATTGGCCAATCAGAGCTGAGCAGGTGAAATTGTTAAATTCTGTGTAGAAAAATATATCCGAAATTCTAATAGATGGTGTGGAATTTTTGCTTGCTTCGTGCTTCTCATTTACAAAAAGCATTTTTATCATGAAATGTATCTTCATGTTTTGAGTATTGAAATTGTGATTTATGCCTTAAACATAGGCCAATGTGCAAACAGTTATAAGTTAGGAAACACTATAGTCAAACGTATACGGGCGGTTTCTTGCTGTCCGTATAACTGGATGAATTATGGTCGCCATAAACGAAATCACTGTCATCTGTGTAAATGGGAGAACTCCCACTCTCTATACAAATGGAAGAACTGTGATTGGTAGTTTCTTCGACTGGAATTTTAACGGGATAAGCTTGGCCACCATCATCGAAGAACCTCCGGAACGTGAATTCAAAAAATGCATGATCGGGATGCGTCGTGTTGCCGAAATCGTCATCGTTCTTATCTTCGTCACTCGAATCACTACTCCTGAGCTTGTCTGGATCGATGGGGTCAAAATTGGAAGTGTCAGTAGGAAAAGATATGACAGGTTTGTAAGGTGCCAGTTGCTTGCGTAAGTCACTATCAAAATTAACAGTTTTAAAAAAAGGATGAGCTCTTATTTCTTCTGCTCCATTTATTCCAAGCCGTTCCTCTGGACCACAGCAGAGTTTCAAAATAATATCTGTTGCCTCTTTTGATAGACTGGCTGCTTTTGGTATGTGAAGAGTTGTTTGCCAATTTATGACCTATATTGAATGAACAAAGAAAAGACTGAAAATTAAATATGATTAACTAAACTTTGTATCTGAGAAAGTGAAAATCTTCAGTTACCTTAAGTTGGGTTTCTGCTGGAGTATTTGCAAAAAACGGTGGCTGTCCCACTAACATCTCATACAATATGACTCCAACACTCCACCAATCACAATGCTGAGTGTACCCTGTAAAATTATATATCTTAAATATAATAGATAATGAATTTTATTAACAACAAACGCATTTCTCTTTCTATACCTGTTCTCATTAACACTTCGGGAGCTATATAATTTGGTGTTCCTACGAGAGAATGTGCCAAGCATCTCTGATGTTCTTTACGTCGTCTTCGTTCTAATGGCTTCATGGGTTTACAATGACACTCATTATTCCAATTTTCATCTGGTTCCATTGAATCCTGTCTATTGTGCTCACCTGTTATTAATTAATTATATTTTGTTTAGTAACTAGCTGTTACCAATTAAAATTTAACAAATTTTACTTACCATTTTTTTGATAATATTTTGAGTTGTGTGTCCAGCGAAAGCCAGTGCAGAGGCCAAAATCTGTTAATTTTATATGTCCATCTGCATCAATTAATATATTATCGGGTTTGATGTCACGATGGATAAATCCCATCTTGTGTACACTTTCGATGGCCACAACTAATTCTGTGATATAAAATCTGGCAAGGGATTCTTCAAATATGCCAAATTTAATAAGCAAAGACATGAGGTCACCACCAGGAATATAATCCATAACAAAGTACAAATTATCTTTATCCTGAAAAGAATAGTACAGTTTTACTACCCATTCGTTATCTGCTTCAGCCAGAATATCTCTCTCAGCCTTGACATGGGCAGCTTGGTTTCGCTTGAGAACATCAGCTTTCCTGAGTGTCTTCATGGCATATAATTGTTTAGTGTCCACTTTTCGAACAAGTGCCACTTCTCCAAAAGCACCAATTCCAATTGTTTTTATTTTCACAAACATGGACTTTTTCATTTTTGCTCTCTTTAGTCTGATGTAATTTGATTCTTTCTGGTGTAGCATTAGTCTCATCTGATTTTGAGCTTCTTCTGAAAGACCAACTTTTGCCATTTCCGTTTCCAGCTGTTGGCGTCTGTGTATCCGCTGCTGATGAGATTTCAAAAGATTTTCAATGTGTTGTTCCATAAAAAATTTAAAGGCTGTTGGTGAAAAGTTTCTGATTTTTGTCTCTCTCCTTTCATCTTCCATTTCCTTTGTCAAAACTTTTCTTGGTGGAATAGGAGACTGATGCATGGTTTTTTTATATGGTGGAGGTGGTGGTGGTGTTCGTAAATCTCTTCCAGATTCCACTTGATTAATTGGTGAATTAGAAGAAACTGGCAACTGATTTGCATTGTATGGAGATTCTGGTCTCGACGCAGATTTGCTAACAGAATTAAGTCCGTCAGAAAGAATAGGAGCTGGCTTCTTTGGCAGTGGTGGTGGTGATGGTGGTTGAGATAGAAAATAGGAATTATTTTCTATCTGGTTACTACTTATCCCACTATTGTAGGCGCGAGGAGGAGTCGTCAACTGCGATGCACAAATACTCTCAACAGTATTTACCAAATGCGACGAAACCGAACCGAGGACAGAAGGAGCTTGGACATTCGATTGCAAAGAGGGCGATGTCGTTACTTGTACAGACACATAATTCGGTACGTTGTTACCAATGCCCGAAGTTGCCCTCTGAACTGCCAGAGCAGCAACTCCACAAGCATAACTTGGTGGATCCGTGGTCGGTACAGATAATGAAATTTGCGTTCCCGGTAGTACATCCTGCCTAGAAACAACTTGACTCTGTTTTTGTTTCGGTCCACTGGTACCTTCTTGTTTAATGGACTGATTCTTCACGGTGACGGAATACGGCGGAGGCGGTGCCGAATTAGTACCGGCAGAACGAAGCGGATAGAGAGGAAGATTGGACGAAACACCATTGGCAACCGTCACAAATTGCACTTGATCAGAAGTTTGAGCATTTACGGTAAGATGTCGCCGACTGACATTCTGAACCGAAAAATACGAAGGCGGATTAACGGGATTCTGTACGGATAAATAGGTGTTTAGATGGTCGGCTTCGGCATGCACAGTCCGAGAAGACTCCAAAACGGAACTGTTTCCAATCGTCTGTTGATTATTAACGGGAAAAGTCTGAGGAGTCGTACAGACTGGCGAGGTGGGAGCGACGGCAGTCTGAAGTACGGGTTTCTGAACGTGAGTACTTTTAACAGACTGCATAATGACGGGGGATTGCGATTTAGCCTGACGAGAACTCCACGACTGCAGATAAGAAAAGTGGGGGATCAATCCCACCGTGGTCACCATAGTGGCCGTAGCGGCACCCACGATACTACAGGTGGACGAAGGATGAGAACCATGCGTGGAACCGGAAGAGGACGAGGACGAAGAAGGATAGGCGGGTGGAGGCGTTCTCTTTTGCAACTGGAGAAAAGGCGGAGCAGAATATTCGCCACTGCTGACAGTGGGCGTCGGACTACGTCTTCCAGAACTGGTGGAAGGCGGAGGCGAAGAATACACGGACGAGAGACTGGCCGGGCTGTGAGAAGAACTGGCCGGATAAGGCGGCGGTAATTCGTTCTGGGAAGTACCGCCCGAATAAGTAGTCAAATTTTGTAGTTTCTGAAACAACTGCTGATGATGTACGGATCTTCCAAACGAAACGGGACTAGTTCCTCTCTGCGGAGTGGAGTTGGAAGAAGCGTAGCCCGGAGGCCGAGCACGGGCCACCGTCCGAGGGACGGGAGATTTTCTCTTCAAAAGCTGCCGAACGTGACAAGTAGAGGAAAGACCGTCGCCGTACTGCGATCGTAGCTCCGTCTGGGAAACGGAAACGGGCGAAGGCAAAGGAGCATCGACGGGAGGTCCCACAGCCCTGGGAGGAGGCGGCGGCGGAGGAGAATCGTCGACGGGAAAGGCCACGGGCTGTCGTCTCTTCCACGGAGCACGGTCGCAACTTCCTTCGAAATTTCGGCCAGCCGGACTATCCGACCTGACGCTGTCGGTGGCGCTGCCGGTTCCAAACTGCGACTGACTTCCCTCCCAGCCACTGTCCGGCTGGGTACTGGCGTTACATTTCTGCAAGTGTTTTAAATTGATCTTGCTGAGAGCTGCAAAGAAAAATTTAATTAAATTACACCGGAAATTTTTATCGTTTCCGATCTCGAGAATATAATTTCTCCCGGCTAGAATTAAAGTCGGACTACGGAAATACGTCAAAAATGACGTCATTTTCGAAAGGAGACAAAATCGGGACACGCGTTTTTTTCAATTAATTTGTATTCGAGCGACAGTCGTTAAACTGGCCCCGCCCAACAGTCAACGAGCCAGTTGCTCAAAACTGCCTAGGGCAGAAACGAACGAATGAGCAATTGGACATCGTACGGCCTCAGACAGGTTTGTGTCTCACCCAAAAACCAGTTCGTCTCATCTTCAGAGACGGCGGTAAGAAAATACTTAATCCAAAAATACCCGAATGCCATTGGGCCGCAGTCCAACTTACGCTATTTGTTGACGGGGAAATAATTTAACATTTCACACTCACCTACATATCTGGTTAAACCGTTGGGCAAATCGGTCTTCTTATGTCTGTTTAGCTTTTGGCCGGATTCCTGTTTAACGGCGTTATCTTCGTTTTTGTTAAGGGATAAGTTTAAAACTTGCAGCGCTAAATCCTACCGTAAAGAGAAAAAAATATAAGCAACAAAACAAAGTTAAAATGTCCAATTATCATCCGACAAGAAAGTAATTAATAAAGGGAGGCACCGGCGCCCGTATCTGGTTTTAAATGACCGAAGGTGATGGTTGGCAGCTAATTAAGTTGCCCGAAAAACCGACTAGCGCCCTATAAAACAGATGCGACGAAGCGGTTAATTCTTCCCAGTTATCCGCACCCCCGCTAAATACAGATTCATTTCATTTAAGTAAAGATGGCGGTCAAACCCAATACTTTCGACAAAATATGCGCCGGCCTCAGGGAAAAGGGAACCTCTTTCCACGTTTCTCACTCGGACACCGGCCGCTGCGCCTAAAAGAATTCCTTTCGGCTAAGCAAAAAAGCCTTTGGCACAACACTGACGGAAACAGAATCACCTCCGTCCTAAAGACGGGGTCTAACACACACGGACAAATAAACCCCCTTAGTCTGGGTGTCGCCATACATCTGGCCCACTTGGTTTTGGTGCGAAGAAAAAGGTGAATGGGATAAAGCCGCGCTGCCAGTTACCCGGGATCAGTCGGACCGATAGGCAAAGTGGGCCGTGATGGAGAAAACGCCATCGCATTATATACCTATCGACTTCCAGTAAGAAACGAATATACACGCAAAAGACGGATTTCTTCTCTCCGATTTTTCGTGGAGCCACGCTTGGATTTTATTCCCGTCCGGCCGCGGTCGACCCGGGAGGTTCTCACTACAGATCAGTACACCCCCGGCCCAGGGGGCGGGTAAGGAAAGACCGGCAAAACAAAGCCGTATTAGGAATGTGGCACTCCCCACCCAGCCGTCCATCCATCTAACCGGACTACACCACGCGACCGGTATTTTTCAAACAGTAGGGGACCACCTGCCGCGGAGGAAGACAGAGTAGCTGCGCGTGGCCTAAACCACCAGTCTTCGCCACGCGCAGCTACGAAAATCCTCCCAGTACAATTTCCGACAGGCAGTAAGCCGGGAACGGAAGATCCGCCGGCTCTAGGAAATTAGGCCGTGGTGACTAAGGACCACCGTCTAGCCCGGGGACAGGTGGCCCATCCCCCTTCACCGGCCGACCGTGGGTACGACTAACGACAACGACAGAAAAGTAACCAGAGGAAAAGACGGTTGGCCTAGACAATTCCCGCATTAAATATAAAACCGTCACCGTCCAGATCCTTTCTTTCCCGCGCAGCACTACCGTATACGTATACGCACCCCTCGGCCACCGGCCGAAAAAAGGTGCTATATGTATTTGAGATAACTGTCCTGCCACCAGGCGGGCACGCGTCCCGGGCCTCTTTCTCCCGGGCGCACTCGTTCCTTCCGGTGGCGCGCCAGATGGTTAAAATGAGAAACGTCCACCGGAAGGAAAGTCGGGGGACTCCAGATTTTCTCATCTATTAGGGCGCAGCCTTCTCTGGGCCAATCTCGCGCCGTAACAATACCATTGTTATCGGTACAACGGTCAGGCGCAGTCGGCCAAGATAGGATTCCGTCCAGACCAGCCAGCCATACGGGAACACTGGAAATCCGCATCAGCCCAGGGCGTTAGCCGAGTAAGTGGGACTGGCACCCGTCCTCCCAACGATGAAAGAAGTCCGTTCCTTCCGGTTGATATAAATGGCGCGCTCCCCATTTCCTCACCTATATTAAATCGAATCTATCTTCGTACATATATAGCCAAAGTTTTTATTAAAAACCCAGTTATTGGATGGGCTATTTTTCATATGGACATTCTTGGGCGATTTTGTTTTCATCATCCCCTGGCTCTTAAGTGGACTGGCCCTCTCCGGAATACAGCCCGGTAGTGCCGGAAATTTCGTTTTATTACAACTATACCCAGCATAATTTCCACCTTTCCCCGCCGTCCCTCTACCGGATGGAGCCGTGGGAAATTTCCTTCCCAACCACTATTGACTCTATATTTACTGAATATTTTAACCAAAATTTCACGTAAGCCACTGTTGTTTACGGTATTAAAGACGAGATATTCGCTCGGGCTCCAGCCTATTTAAATTATGGTAAAAATGGAAATTAAAGCGCACCCGAAAACGAAGAAAAACATCGAGTAAAAATTAAAAAGTATTTGATTTCCGATTTAAATATCGTGTGACGTTTTCTGGGAAATGAAAACTAGCTTTTTGACTGCTAAGAAATATCCGTAATAAATCTGGAAAATTCTATAAATATATTCATAGTGTAAGAAAATGATCCGAATTTTTGGCTTAGCAATTTTTTGAAAATGCTACTCTAAACAGCTTCGAATCTTGCCGCCACCGGAGGAATATTCTCCTTCGGAATTTGCCTAGAAAAGAATCTAGCCGACATCTGTCAGTCTATGTACCAGCTCTATAGTTAAACGGTATTAAAGAAAAGTTATCGATCCAATATTCCTCATAAAGTTATGTATCCATGTACCGACCACTATAAACGGTACCCTAATTCACGATTTTTCCGGTCGTTTCTTTCATCGTGTATTTTCTTCCACTTAGTTACCGATGATGGCCCTACTAGTTCCCGGAATCGAAATATTTCGGTTAAACTTTCACCGGGATGAAAATATTTGGTCACATTCGGCTCTCTGTTTTAGTCTCATCTACCTGACCTACATTTGATCGGAAAGAACGGTGTCTTCGTCTTTCCACCACTCGACGCTAGGGGCGCTTCTCCATCCAACGGGAAAGTTTTTTTTACCAAGGACGTCCTCTCTTTTTATCTTTTATCACTTCAGATTTTACGGCTACCCACGGTCCAAAAGCTTCTATTCTGGTTAATATTTAGGCACCTTTCCTCCAGCCCAGACGACGGCCCTTTTCTTCCGGGTTCATCCGCTCCAGCCAACTTTTTTTTTTCCTATCGGAGGAATTTATTCGGCGGGGACTGGGGAACCGTCCACCGCGGAGTAAATTTTTCCCGTCCGCCGACATCGGCCATTTTCTCTAGGAACGTTCCAGTACCGCTTGGGAAAACGGAAAGCTTTTGGAGATATTTTCCGTATTGGACGCCATCATCCATCCATTCGACGGTTACGTACGGAGAAACCACCTCCATCGGTCGAGGGAGAAACTCCATTTACTCTGATGGATGAATGGTAACCGATACTTTCCTTCCATCGGATAGACTACCCCGCCTCGGGGAATACACCAACAGGCAAAAGAGTATCGTCGAATACTGTAAATGAACGGCCACCATTATAAAAACAGTAAATACTTGGTCTTTAAATTATTCTAAATCTCGGGGGCCAATAATAATAAAGTGACAACATTGGCTGAAAGCTTCGGACAGAATGGCGCTATAGTCAACTTTCTCTGATAAATTTTGCCGTATCAATATATGGTCTGACTTTAAAAGTCGTAATTATCTCCGCCCGACTGTTCTAGCGGGAGGTGAAGGCGAAATTTACTACATTTATGGCTTCCTTAATTTTATCCTGTATGGCTGGCGGCCGTCTAACCGAGTTACCCACCGACCGCATTAGCCTGGTCTGGAATTTTCAGAAAGCCTGTCACCGAAATCTTGGCCCACCTATCTCCAGTTTCATCCCGAAATTTTCTAGTTTTTGCTATTGATATAATTTATACGCGGCAATTACTGGAAGAATCCAACAGTAATCCATAATGGATAAAGACTAACGGCTATTATCTCGTCTTTCCACTCGGCATACCAGGATCCATTTTAGACTTTTGGCTAGAAATACGTCGCTACAGTAATTTCTCACCGTCGGCCCGGGAGGATTTACACCCACTCCATCGGGATGCATCCCTACAGGTTAATTGCCAGACTGGCCCAGTTTAACACTTAGCCCTAATTATCCGACATTCTCTGATAAAACTAGACCTTTACTACGCTTTCTGCTCATCCGTCACCAAAAGTCCCATCGATAAAATGGGCGGAGAGAGAGAGAGAGAGAGAGAAGGAAAATCCCTTGGACCGCTGACGATTAATTACCCACCCATAGCAATTGGTTATTATTGAAAGGAAAAGTGTGCCTCCTATCCCACTACCGAGATGCATCATCTATCTCTTCACCAAAAACTTGTACACTATTCGTACAAGTTTTTGGTGAAGAGCAATACGGATGAGTCCAATTACGCGTAACCCCATGGGCTTTTCGATCCCATCTGTTGTCGAAAGATGTATACCAATCGGGAGGGTCAGTTATCTGCTGTCGGTATTATCCCAATTATACCCGACTCATCAAAACCGGATATACTAACCTATACTTGTATAATAAAATTTGTAGTCAGTGGGAAAAAAACAGACGCCGCTCCCTCGGTCGGAAAAAAGTAGCCAACAGATTAAAACAAACAATAAACGTAGAGGGTGATGGGATGGATGGTCTCGCTTAGATACGTAATTCTGCTGGAAATATTTACTTGGCCAGCCGGCCCCCGATAAATGGCCACTTTCTTCCTCTTCTACCGAAATTTTTATTATGCTAACATTCAGTAACATTGTCTGATATAGAAATTAGCTGGCGGGAGGGAGGCCGGTTTATTCTTAATACCATCAACGGGTGGCCCCGACTATCAGTCTTCGGATTGGGTACTTCTACCTTATGCGCTATATACGTCAGATGTAAGAAGAAATGGTGTATTCGGGGCTAGGTCCCGACAACGTCTGATCATCCATTACTTTTCGATCCAGCTAAACAAAAATCGCTGGTACAGATGTAACTTATTGGAATCCAACCACAGAATATTAGTAAAATTTAGTCTATCATCATCAGTCCGATCATCTTCTCACCTAAAATTCTTTCGTATTTCGTGTCGGCCGTAAGAAACGTCGTGGAGTATTTTCCATCCGTTAATATTTAGTAGAGGAAATATTCCCTTCCTTTACTGGCATAAACCCGCTACCATTAAAGCAGCATGCTATTTTTGCACCACCGGAGAGAAGGAATGCCACCATTTTTAATTGACAGACATTCTTTGCACCAGGTAGCGCTGGTAGCTATCCCATCTGGCCATTTTAAGCATTTTATAAATAATAAAATATACACAGTCCGGAACATCTATCGTCCATCTTCAATACTTTTATCTAAATTTCGATAGTAGTCAGACTGTAGATAAATCTGGTCAGAAAATCAACCTTGGAAACACACCTAGCAGAATAGAAAAATACCGTTTGTATCGGATGTGACGTCGATGAGTTATCGGTGGGAGGAACGAGTCGAACAAGAATTGGCCGAATAATAATCTCCCAACATAAACATCGATAAGAAGAAAAATTTTCGATAACTCGTTACATTTTAGAATGATTAAGACAAGAATTCTGCTTAGATGCCATTAATCCGATTTCACTGCCAACCATAATCTTCCATAAAGCTTATTTACTTATATTAGTACTGTACAGAATTTTTAACTTATTTTAAAATTCTGTTTTAAATAAGTTAAAAAAAATTTATTTAAAACAGAACTAACTTAAATTATACTGTGTACCAGGGGTGGGCAGCCTTTTTTGTAGGGGCCGTATAGAAAAATTTATGGTGGGCCACGAGCCAAAACAAAAACAGGGCCATATAGAAAAATTTATGGTGGGCCACAGGCCAAAACAAAAACAACCGATGATAATAGTATTTATTTAAAAAAGAGAAGGTACAGATATGTAAGTCATAGGTTGATATTAGATATAATAAAATAACGTGGCCCGCGGGCCGGAGGTTGCCCACTGTGGGTATGTAAGTATACATAGCGTTGGTATTAGATATAATAAAATAATGTGGCCTAGGCCAGAGGTTGCTACCCTTACTTTAGACTATTGGGTCAGGGACTCAAGAAATAGCGTTGATATTAGATATAATAAAATAATGTGGCCTGTGGGCCGGAGGTTGCCCACCCCTACTGTATACAAAACCGTCATTTTTTTTCAGTTAATATTATTGAGATAGCGAAAAATTGCTTCGACCTAAAAACTAATCCACAGATAAAGTTTCATATGTAGTTTAATATTTATTAATCAAGCATATTAGACGAAGGTATCACCTCGTCCAATGCTTGGCCCAAAACAATAAGTTGTTCGATGGTCATCCAAACCATTATTAAAGTTGGTAAGGTAAGACTGTCCAAACTTTCCACTTATTTCTAATTAAGCCATTACAGACTCCACCCCATCTCCTCTGTATCCTTATTGGCTTTGTCTCATTTTAATCGATTTCTAGCTCATTTCCAATGTTTTATTTTAAAAAACACGCATCATATAAGCATTTTTTACACAGAAATAAAAATTGCTTTTATGGCTATCACTATTCCCATCAAACAAAAATATTTCTTAATAGGAATTACTCTAATAGGGATTAAAAATATTTCTTAATAGGAATTACAAAGAAAAATATCTTATAAAACTTATTCCTCTTGTTTGTGATAAACAGTTGTTAAAGATGTGGTGTACTGTGAAAAACATATTTATAAACCCAATGCACTTAAAAGCCCAAACCCTTGAAAGGGCTGGCCTTTTGAAAGGTTTTTCAAAAGCCATTGGATCTTAATTTTTGATACTATCTTCCAGATGCCAGAATATGCAATAATTATTATGCTTTGTTACGTTTATCTACTTCCACTTTGTTCTTGATAAAAATTTTTAAAGAACAATTATAAAAGTGTATCAGCTATTTAAAATAAAAACACATGCATAGAATAACCTACTACAAACACTGTATATGAATAAACAAAAACTATCAGCACTACAGCAGGAAAGACTTTCATAACTTTAACAACACAATAAAAACACCAAAATTAGTAGCACTTCCGATTTAATATGAAATCCTCATCAGCTACAATGTACATTATATGAATGCACAATGTTCTAAAGAACACACAAAAGATTCTTTAAAGATTTTTAAATATTTATATATAAAAGCATATTTTTAAATATATAATGTATATGAATATTTTTATTAGGATGTTATTATTTCTGGAATTTTCAATTAATGTATGATTATAGGTTTAATAAATTTGCTGGTGTAATAAGGGTCTATTTTTAAAAATAAATGCTCTTATATACCTAGTAAAAATTTGCATTTTCATCACTTTTCTTAATAATTACAATTGAACCAGTTGTTCTTTTTGCCTACTTCAAAATGTATTCATTCTTTTGTCCATTCAATGGATTAAATCATGTGTTTTAACTGAGAAATTTAAAATTTTCAGAATTTTATTATTTCTATCACTATTCCCATCAAACTGTCTAATCTTGGTTTTTTGCTATCTTATCTGAAATAATCCAACAGAAAATTTCATAAATAGCAAATATAAGGCTCTGTAATAAACAAATACAGCATTCAATTTTATTTAAAAAACTATAATTGTCAATTAAGTTCTTTAAATAAGTCACTGCATGGATGAAAGTGAAAATTTCACATCTAACTTATAAAAATAAATATGTGACTATAAATTAACAATTATTTAGAATTATTTTTGAAAAATGATTGGCAATTCCAACAAATATCCAGCACCTTATTTTATTAACTTAACAACAACAATTAGTGACTGCAAATTCTTATTAAAAAATTCTTCTATTCTTAGGTAAACTATATTTATATATATACTTTACAAAATCTTGTTATTGATTAAAAAATTTAAATAATAAACAATTAAATGTACTTATTTATATCTTATTTAAAAAACATAGGCAGTGTATTAGTTTACGATTTTGTAGTTATCTTAAAATATTAAACAAATTTCATCCAATATAAAAAATATGTCCAATTAAATTTAGTAATTTCTGAACAACTGAGTATAATTTTGCCCAATTATTTTAATTTAACATTTCTTTTTATAATCATATAGAATTTTTTGTAGGTTATGAATACAGCTGCCTCACAGAAAAAAATAGTATCTGTACTTTGTTTACAAAATGACATTTTTCCAATATTTGCAGATACTGTGGTGTTCTTTCTCTAATCCAATAATCAATATGGGAAAAATCTAATAAAAAGACCTACAAATCATGATTTGTTAAACACAGTATCTGCATTTTCCATTAAATTATCAAGAAAAAACTAAGTACAAGATGACACAAAAAAAACAGGAATTTTTGAAATGCGTAGTGGCAGCCTCGAGCAGGTGGCAGCACTGCAGGACAGTGACCATGAGCAAGTAAACACTTTGCCATTTTAGTAACCATGGATCACTGGAATGGGCAACAGCGTGCGTTAGTCATAAAAATGTTTTATAAGAACAGTGATAGTTTGAAAGCTGCGCAGAGGGAGTTCTGACGTTTTTACAACTTAGGACGTCATGGTGCCATTCCATCACAACACACGATAAAAAGTTGGATTAATAACTTTGAACAGACTGGATCTGCCCTAAAGAAGATACCAACAGGACAACCAAGAAGTGCTCGTACTCCACAGAACGTTGATGTTGTACGCGAGTCTGTCTTACGGAGCTCACAGTGTTCAATTCATAAACAAGCAGCTACGGTTGAAATGTCCCGAGAGAGTGTTCGCAGAATTCTTCATTTAGATTTGAAATTTCATCCATACAAACTGCAGATAGAGCAACAACTGAAGGAAAACAATTACCAATTGCAATTAGAATTCTGTCAACAAATGATAACAAACAAACAATGACGCTGAATTTCTAAGCAAGTTGTGGATGTCAGATGAGGCCCATTTTCATCTCACAGGTTACGTGAATAAGCAGAACTACCGTTACTGGGCAGACACAAATCCTAATGAAGTTCATGAGCACCCTTTACATGCTAATAATGTGACAGTATGGTGTACTGTTTCATTACATGGGATCATCAGACCTTATTTTTTTGAAAATGAACATGGGATCACAGTAACTGTTAATGCAGATCGTTACGTGGAGATGTTATAATCTTTCGTTACATCTGAATTGAACAATTTTCCACACGTTCAAGAAACCTGGTTTCAACAGGATGGAGCGACATCACACACTGCCCGGCAATCAATGGAAGCTATGCAAGAATTATTTGGTAAACATGTGATCTCAAGATTCGGTAACGTCCCCAGATTTGTCCATTTGCTGGCACTCTTACACATCAACTTATAAGAAATAAAAACAGACGATGCAAGAGTGTTATTGTAGGTAGCCTAAGATATCTGCTCTAATGCCAATATAACATATTAATTTAGTTTGATAAGAGGTTATTTTAATTTTTTATGTGCAGTATTGTTGGCCTCATTTTAGCCAATGATGTTGCTTTTCTGTTTGATACTCAACTCCAGTGGACCAAACGAGTGCTCCGCTTTTACGTTTGATACTCAACTCCAGTGGACCAAATGAGTGCTCTGCTCACTCTCCCGGAGGATAAATATATATATATATAAAAAGAAAAATTATAATTAAATTTAAATTTACTAAATTACCTTATTTACTTGAATATAAGCTGACTTCCCAACTTCAGAGTTTGAAAATTGGTAAAAATGCGAAACCCGTGTATAAGCCTATCCAGACTTTAGCACTTAAAATTCGATAAAAATCTAATGTCCAATGCAAATACTGATGATGAAACTGATTTTGAAAAATTATTGGATCAAGCAGACCATCTCCAGCGCAAAAAAAAAAGAAAACTCGAGTCTGATACTGAAAAAAGTAAATCTACAAATATATCGCAAATACCAAATTTTAAGGTGGAATTTAACAAAGCTCTAATAGAAGTTGAACGTTTTGACAGGAAATCTAAATTAAATGCTAGACAGTCTATCTCTAAATATTCTGAAATTGTAAAAAATGCTGCACTTCTTGTTACAGCTCTGCCTCCAACAGAGGTCAGCATAGAGAGACTATTTTCCTCACCCCGTTTGATCAGAGCTGATCAGAGAATTGCAACGACAGATGAATGTATTGAGGCTATTTTGTTTATTAGAAATAATACTTAAATTTAATTTTGGTATTTGCCTATTTGGTATGTAATTAAAATTTAAAACTCTAAAAGGAAACTTTTATTCTTTAATCCAGTGTTAATTTTATTTTAATAGACATTTATACTAGTTAGAACCTGGAATAGTTACTTAGAAATTATATTTAAAGTAATTTTGGCATAACTAAATGCTTCCAAGAAAAAAGATTTTATTATTATTCAAATTTCAACAGCAATAAAATAATTCATGTAAAATTTTAGAAGGACATGCATTTCTCTTTTCAGTGTATTAAAGTTGCTAATTGTTATCTCAGTTGTCGATTTTGTAAATTGTAACAACCTATACACAGCCCAAATTTTGGATAATTTTTCTTAAAAATTGTAATAAAGTAAGGGCCTACCTAGTATCTATAGCCAAAGTGCTATAAAATTAATATAAAGTAGCCAGGAGAATCACTTGCAATAATAAAATACATTTACAATACTAAAGTTAATTATGCAGGAGTCGGAGTCAGAACTTACAAATTTTAGGGAGTCGGATTTTTCTTAAAAGGTGGAGTCGGAGTCGGATTTATTTTGAAAGATGGAGTCGGAGTCGGATTTTTTTTGAAAGGTGGAGTCGGAGTCGGAGTCGAATTTTTTTAAAAGGTGGAGTCAGAGTCGGAGTCGGATCATTTACTATCTGACTCAGCAACCCTGACCACCAATGATATTCCTACTGTGATTTGGCAACTTAATTCAAATTAACTTAATCTAAAATTACTTGATATATGGATTTCATATAAATGACACAATGACAGTTCTAAATTAATGAACATTTTCAGACAATGAAAAATTGAAAAAATAAAATAAAAAATGATTTACAATCAAGTAAATACAGTATATCATTTCATCAGTAGCAGACATATATTTACCATTGAATCTGATATCATTTTCATTTTTTGGATGCTATATTTTATGAATAATGTTAAACAAAAATTATATATTAAATTATTTAATTATTAATTTAATTTTATTATTATTATATGGTAATTTACAACTTATGTAATTAAAAAACTTTATACAAGAAATATGTAGTTTGTTGGTATTCTTTTAATTAGGTTGCTTTAAAGTATTTGTTATTGTTTTAATTTAGGGAATAACATTTGAACAATTTAAAGCATTCTGTCAATTTTTGAATAATCTGGATGATTTTGCAATTGCTATGAGAATGTTTACTTTTGCAAATCAACCAATATCTCAAGGTATGTGTAATCTTATATTTATTTTTTAATGAAATTAAAATATGGAGATTTTAATATATTTTTTAAATTTATAATAGAATATAATTAATGAATGATGCAATAATAATTTTAAAAAATACTAGTTGATGCCTGGCATAATATATGCCATCAAAAATAAAAAACCCATATAATAAATCAGTCATTTATTATCTTGGAGAATACAAGTCCTACAGCTCCAGTTTTTCAAGAGAGTTCAGGCCTAGCCTGTTGAACCCTATTCTTCAATCTTTCAATTGATCCCATCACAGGTAATGCCTAGCTTGTGATGGGTCCAAAAGTGTACCAGTAATAATATTCCATATGTGATTCAGTGGCAAAAAAACATAATTAAAACTAACAAAAGTAACTTATACATCCTTGCACTCTTTTGAATTTATGTTCCCTCTACATTTTTATCACTTGGCTGATAAAATAAAAAAAATGTCAAAGATTGGTTTTTCTTCAGATCATAGTTCAAAATAGTAGTGTGTGGTATAATAAATGCCATCGAAAGAAACATGAACTTTCTAACAAAAAAAATGAAGTGCAGGACAGAATTCATAATTTCATACTGCTTAATTAAATTACCAACATCAAGTTTTTATTATGTTATTTTAAAATAGTAATTGATATTTTATTCATATATTTTTCTAACTTTTATAAAATATTTTAAAAAACATACAATTCATATCAAAATAGTAATAATTATCAAAACATTCACATCTCCATTCAGATTGCATTATTGGAGAAAAATTATGCGAATTATTTGAAGGAAGTCATAAATGGATTGCATTTAATAATTTATTTTATATCAGTTTAATGTCTTTATCAAAACATTTAAATTGAATCACATTTTACATAATCCAAAATTTTAAAATGTAGAACCTAATTTTCTCAAAGCATTATATTGTTAAGTTCATCAGAAAGAGGATTTTTGCAAAATGATTGAAGATAACCTATCCATCAACATTCTTTTATACATACATAGTATAGACAGTTAATGTCACTGGCATACTGATGAACTTCTGCACCAACTACTATGGCTTTCCGTTTTACTGATGCCATCATATATCATAGCTCACAATGTGATGGTGCTAACAACAGTTACTTTAACTTTTATTGTTGTTGCAAATAATTTTCTTTGATAATAATATAAAAATATAGTTTTATGGTTAAAAGGAATTTATAAAATTCAAACTTTTCCTTACAATGATAGCCTCTTGATACCATAATAAACACCATCTATTTTCCTTATTATGCCATGCATCAGTGATGTCATATACATGTTGCCATTTATCAGGAAATTTATGATATTTCATCAGTACTTTGATTTTCTTGTAAACTGTCAAAAAACTAACTTACAATTTAAAAATAAAAATTATTCTCCATAAATACATGAAATCCTGCATCATTTAATACCTTAACCATCTTTTTAGGCTGAGCAATAAGAAACCTAGAGAGTTCATAAACTTAAATGTATAGCATATTAATATATGGAGTAATATTAATATACTGATCTATTGCATAAATATTTCTAATCTTTTTCTCATTTATTTTTATAAAGTTACTCTAATAGCAGTTTATAATATAATTGTTATTAGTATAACTTTGTAAAAATAAATAAGAAAAAGACCAGAAACATTTATGACAGATATCTTGTAATTAAAGTAAATTTTCAGAATATCAAATTAAAATTCAGATGATATTCACAATAGGAAATGTTTTCAAATTTTAAAAAATTTCATTAAGGAAATTTTACTTTTTGTTCAGAAAAAGTTTTTTTATAATCAGTTTACTCTAAATTCATGAAACAGATGTTGACCATATAATTGTATGTGGTTATGTGGCATTTGCTTACCAATTTGGGAGATTGGATTCAAACCCAGGAGGGACTCATTGGACCTCATCCTTTAAGCTTTTGGTTGATCCCACCATGGTGTTGGCCAGCTTGTGATAGGTTCTAGAAGTATCCATCACCAGATACAGAATATCCCAAGTATGATATGGCAGCTTAACATCATTAAACAGGTGTTCTTGAATATATTTTTTGATGACTTTTGGCAACTGAAAATAAAATGTTTTTTCCTTCAAAGTTGATTGTTTACAAACAATCCTATGCAGGCATTATTATTGCATAATAAAATTCACCAAAAATGAAACATAAGAACATATATTTAATGAATTTAAAATAAACTAGTAATAAGAAAAATCAGATTTTTTTTAAAACAAACTATTTTCTCAATTAAATTTTAAAATTACAAAACATATTTTTTGAAAATTAGCTCAATTAAAATATAGATTTTCATTAGAAAAATTTTATAAAGGTAATTTTAAATGAAAAAGAATGAATATTTATGTCAAAATATTCTAAATGCTGTAATTTCTTAATCTTTTTATCATAATGGATATTTTCTTAAGCATTTTTTTAAGGCAAGGGTGCTCAAACTTTTCCATATCAAGAGCTGCTTTTATTTTGTAAATTATCTTTTGAAATTACTAAATTTTTTTAAAGTAACAATCATATTCTGGTCTAAAATATTTAAAAACAGCACTTATAGCAGGAAAAAACTGATTTATTTTAATTAAACTAACATTTTATAGTTACTAACATTATATAAAATGTTTCAGCACTATATATACCCTCATCAGTATATGAAATTCAGAGAATAAAATTATAGAATGTCACTTAAAAGTTTAAATTGTCCATAGCAATAGAATGCAATTTAGCAACTCTCTTATTGTTACACTAATACATGGTAACTAAAAGCTATACAATGGCACATGAAAATATGATTTAATTATAATTATAAATTTTTAATCAATGTGATCGTTTATTAAAAAAATTAGAGTAGATTGTGGAGCAGCATTTAATCACCTTTGTAAAAGCCTAACTACTACAATATTTATTACACCATTTCCAAGCTTCACTTATTGTACCTAGAACTAATTTATTAATTACTTTATTGGTTCCTAACTTCCCATATTTCAATGTTTTCTGCTAGTCTTTCCTTAGTTGGCTCTTCTACTATTTTAATTAATATTGCATCATCTCATTCAATAATAACATGGGTTATTGTTCTTTGCAACAAAGCTATTTTTTCATATTGAAGTCAATATCTCAAATTATTTCGGTTTTTTAGACAAACACCTCCCAGTATAAACTATGTATATTTCTCTAATGTTTGCATCTTTGTTTAGCAATGGAACTTTTTAAACTCTATGTTTTTATGTGGTTCAATCGTATCCTTTGTCATTCCTCATTATGTTAAAGATTGTGTTCCTCTGACTGCATGTTATCCTTCTCCCTGTATATTTTTCTAATTTCTTTTTAAATCTTAGCATGAGTTTATTTATGTCCACCATGTATGTATATCACTAGTTGTCTGGTCATTTTCATTAAAGGTTTATTATTATTATTATTCATTGATATCTTCTTCCAGAATTTCTAAATCACATTTGGTGAATAACCATGAGCTACTGACTGTTATACAATCCAGTTTAATTCTTCATTAATCATTTGCTGCATGATACAGCAAATAAATACTATTCTTAGTAGGACAGTATTTTAAAATGGCATAGCTCATTTGATGATCTTTTGATGAATAGTGGTGTGTACTATCTAGCATAATTATGTGACATATTCTCCATTCATGATTCTTTTTTTAATGTCTAGATATTCTTTTTTAGTTTAATGTATACTTCTTTTATATTTAATGCATCTTGATGATTTTCTTTTATAACAAGGATTTCTTTCAATATTTTTACTATGTACATTTAGAAAACTTTATTTAAAAAAGTTGTTAGTAAATAAAAAAGAAAATAGTATACTG
This sequence comes from Olivierus martensii, assembly GCA_000484575.1. Classification (NCBI taxonomy): domain Eukaryota; kingdom Metazoa; phylum Arthropoda; class Arachnida; order Scorpiones; family Buthidae; genus Olivierus; species Olivierus martensii. The sequence goes on from AYEL01086471.1 coordinate 51,976, forward strand.
TCAGCTTGCAAGTATGCCCACTAATGAGCTTCCTATAGGTATATTCCTCTTCTGTTGGTAATATTTGTTGTAATGTGTAATAAAACATTTATTGGTTAGTATTTTATTTCTGCAAAAGCATATAACATTATACTTTAATATTTTATATTTTTAGAGGAATTTCATAGAGCTGTAAAAATTTGCACAGGACATAGCTTAGATAGCAATCTTGTACACACAGTGTTTGAAATATTTGATGAAGATGGTGATGGATATTTATCATATAAAGAATTTATTGCAATTATGCGTGATAGATTACATAGGGGTTTCAGAGTAAGTACAATTAATAATAATAATATATTAAAAACTAGTAAAATTAATTTTTAAGCATTAATGCATAATATTTTAATTACAATGATTTAAATTTATTCAATATTTGTTTACTTACTAGACTAATTATTTATATTAAGCTTATATATTTATCAAATATAACTAAGTAACATAAACTAGGGGTTAGTTCACTTGGGGTAAAATTTGGCTAGTTTAGGTATTTTTTAAACCAAATAATCCTAGTTAAATTAAATAGTAAATTTATAACATAATTCAAAGTTTCTAATTAATTTTTAAGATATTTGTATATGATCTAAAATAAAACAGTAAATGTGAATAATTAATATATAAAAAATTTTAATAAACCAAGGGAGATACCCAAAGAGAACCTAATCTGCCAAATTAATCCCTTGATAATTTCACAGAAATTTTAATAATTGTAAATACTGTAATTTAGATTAATGTTAACAGCATCTTTTAATTAAGAAATATATTAACAATTAAATTAAAAGTGCTGCTATCTATTAATTAATTATTAAACTAGAATTTTTAATTTAATTTATTTGAAGAAAAAAAAATCTTACTATTCTAATATTCTAACTGCTAAATTATTGAACCAACCAACAGAGTAATTCTTCAAACAATATTATATTGAATTTAGAATTTCTATTAATTAAAAACATCTATAAATATCTCTCTATTGGCAGCATCTTATATTTATGATTAAAAAAAATTCTAAATTCAATATAATAATGTCTAAAGAATCACTTTGCTAGGTGGCTTTGGTGGTTTAATGGCTAGGACATTGAGATGATAACCCAACGATTCCTGGTTTCATCCCATGCTGAGGCAGATTTTTTTCAGATGAATTAATTAAAAATTCTAGTTAAATATTAATTACTAGATTGTGCCATTCTTAGTTTAATAATTAGTATATTTCTTAATTACAAGATGGCTCTAACATTAGTTGAAATTATTTGCAATTATTAAAATTTCTGTTAAATTATCAAGGGATTAATTTAATAGATTAACTTCTATAAAAAATTTTTTAATAATAATAAAAATAGTTAAGTTATACATTTTACATTTATAATACAAACTAATTGAAACTTCCAAGCATATATTCTCATTATTGAAATCTAAATTTGAAAATTAATAATTTTGGCACAAAATAAAATTTAATTTAATGATAAGTAATAGGTTATCTTACTAAAGCACATAGTATACATACATCATTTGAATAAGTTCCATTTTTTGAAAATGTTTGGAAACAATGTAGTTCAGACTATCAAAATTGTATTTGCATTGCATTTATTGTTTTGATTTAGTCTCTTAAATATCAATTATTTTTGCATTTCTAATATTTTATGTTGGTTATGTTCTTTAAATTATAGTTAAATTTTAGTAACTATTATATTTAGCTGATAAAATTAATATATTTTGTAGGAAATATGATCTTAGGGCAGGCAATTTAGTGTTGTTTCAGATGAATCTACACATGGCCTGGAAATCAAATCAAGACAAACTATCTTCAAAGAAGTACAAGTTCTTTATTTCATTGATAAATTTGATTGCTCTTTGTGGACACAAAAAATGCATTTCAGTTAATTAGTCCTCATTTGGTTTTGTCAAAATATATCCAAAGGCAATCATACATTGATCTAAACAGATAAAAAAAAAATAAATAAATTTGAGAAGTTTAATGACATTTATTGTAAAACATGTTAGAACACTGTAAAATTGACAATTTTGAAATATATATAAGTTAAAAACTCATATTTTTCTCAATGTATATTATATTAATTATATTTAAATGGCTTTTAGGACAAATTAGGATGTTTTATCAAATAAAGAAAGAAAAAAAACTTGAATAACATATGGATTAAAAAAAAGTACAAAAATTAATATTAATAAATATTAACGTATTTTTTCTCCTTTTTTTTCCTGTTTTTTGCAATAAAAAAAAATGATACACTTCTAAAAAATAGAATGAGGACTGTGAAATTTTATCTGCAAATACCTTTCAATTAGATAAATAAATGATTAAAATTTCATTGCCAGTGAATGCACAGTTTTTCAAGAGCACATGGAAAGGATGAATCTAGGGCTAATATAAGGAGTGGTATTCATAAGTACTGATATATCTTACTGATTTTGCTGTTTTCTTATGTTAAATAGTCTTTGAAGATGCATTTATGATGTATCTATCAGCAGTATGAGCAACTATGTGAGTTTGAGAAAAAACACTTCATATGCAAATCTGCAACAAATCTGCACTGATTTTTTTTGTAACAGAGTGTATTTGTTTATCAGGATTGGAGATATAAAAGACATGATAATGACACGATGGGAACAAATACAGAGAAAGAAAGAAAATTGTCAATTGTGGAATGTGTTCAGCTAATATTAGTGGTAAGCTGTAGGGGCTTGTGCAAGCCATTTGTTAAATTTGTCTCTAATTTGCAAGCCCCCTGTTCTTTTTGTTTGCTTGTTTATTTATTCCAAGTGTCTTGTGTGTCATAATCATACTTTGACATGACTGGATGGCCAAATGGTAAGATGTTGGCATGCCATGCAGGAGGACCCAGGTAGGCATCCCAGATCCAGTATCTTCTGAAAAGTTTTTTCAGGATTTAGTCCTGACTTGGCAATCTCTGTTCTTCACCATCTGGCCCCTTCCACAGGTGTGGCTGCAGCCAGTAGTTGGAACTGGCCCCACTACTTAGTAATCTCCCTGATTGGAAAAGGGCATAAAAATAGAAAAAAAAAATCATACCTACGTTAGTCTTTCTCTTGTATTTGCATATTTGAATGTATATTTCAAATAGTGGCGATCTGGTGATAATCAATGACTTAGCTGAAAACTGAGAAGCCCCCTTCCAAAAACTTTGATGGGCCCTCCTCTTTTTAATTTATCAATATAATGTAATTAATTCAGCTCAATTTTTAAAAGTGGAAATATATATTTATTAAACTGGAAGATCTTTCAGCTTTATTAAGCCATCTTCAGCACAACGTATAAGAATTCGAACACAAAAAACTTAGCAAGAACATAATTTGAATTTTAAATTAATATTATAACATTGTATGCAAATACATATACTGTATATTAAAAATAATAATAAAATAATAAATTATAATAAAATAAAAATAAAAAATAAAATAAAATATTTAGTCATTATATTATTATGTTTTAAACTAGCCACTGTGGCGGTACTACAGAAGGTTGATTGTCATTTATCACGTGATATTGTTTCTTATAATCTTGTATAATTATTGACTCTGCAATTTTTATATCTTCAGATTTCGTTACTTGTTTAATAATTTTTGCCTGGTCCCAGTGGATGGTGATGTTATTTTAAAATTCAAATTATGTTCTTGCTAAGTTTTTTGTGTTCGAATTCTTATACGTTGTGCTGAAGATGGCTTAATAAAGCTGAAAGATCTTCCAGTTTAATAAATATATATTTCCACTTTTAAAAATTGAGCTGAATTAATTACATTGAATAAGAATTGGGAAGAAATTATGCATTATCAATATAATTTCAAATGCTATCTAAACTCTGTACTGCAGGGCATCGACATATATTTATAATAAATATCGGTGTAAAAATAATTTGCTTAAACGTAAATGATCAAAACCCTGTAACTCTAGGTGTCAACGTTTATTTATAAGGATATCGATGTAAAAAAAGCCTAACACAAACTAATTTATTAATAAGGTTAATAGGTCAAACTTTATACAAGCAAAAATAATTTTATTATATTTACAAATTGTAAAACTTTTAAACAGATTTACATTGATTTAAATGAACATAATTTTATTTGGACAAATTAAACAACAATTAAATACATCAAAATTTAATCAAATAATTGCTGCACCTGGAAGCATAAAAAAATGTATGTGAAAACAATACATAAATTGTAAATTAACACTAACTAAGTTTTAGAGTTCCAGCTAACGAACACCAATGCCATGCATTAAATAGGTTTAACTGTTCTGCATTAAAATGGAGGTTATTGGGGATTGATTGTTTGGGTTTTAGAGGATTTTTCTTCAGGGTGAGTTGGGGCCCCCCGCATTGCAATGTCTGCTGACCATCAGCTACATCACTGGTAATAATGCCCTCCAAAGTAGGGTAAGGATTTAGTGCACAAAAGAGTTTTTGAAACATGGGAAGGGTAAGAATTATGATCTCATCTGGTTTTGTTTAAGTTCAGTCAAATGCATTGTAGATAACCTAGAATTTAGAGAAGAAACTTTTAAAAGAATTTCATCCTAAGCCTTATATAAAAAACTTTTTTGGAAGATCATTGCTTGGCTTTAGAACCTCTAGAACTCTGTACTGCAGGGCATCGACATATATTTATAATAAATATCGGTGTAAAAATAATTTGCTTAAACGTAAATGATCAAAACCCTGTAACTCTAGGTGTCAACGTTTATTTATAAGGATATCGATGTAAAAAAAGCCTAACACAAACTAATTTATTAATAAGGTTAATAGGTCAAACTTTATACAAGCAAAAATAATTTTATTATATTTACAAATTGTAAAACTTTTAAACAGATTTACATTGATTTAAATGAACATAATTTTATTTGGACAAATTAAACAACAATTAAATACATCAAAATTTAATCAAATAATTGCTGCACCTGGAAGCATAAAAAAATGTATGTGAAAACAATACATAAATTGTAAATTAACACTAACTAAGTTTTAGAGTTCCAGCTAACGAACACCAATGCCATGCATTAAATAGGTTTAACTGTTCTGCATTAAAATGGAGGTTATTGGGGATTGATTGTTTGGGTTTTAGAGGATTTTTCTTCAGGGTGAGTTGGGGCCCCCCGCATTGCAATGTCTGCTGACCATCAGCTACATCACTGGTAATAATGCCCTCCAAAGTAGGGTAAGGATTTAGTGCACAAAAGAGTTTTTGAAACATGGGAAGAGTAAGAATTATGATCTCATCTGGTTTTGTTTAAGTTCAGTCAAATGCATTGTAGATAACCTAGAATTTAGAGAAGAAACTTTTAAAAGAATTTAATCATAAGCCTTATATAAAAAACTTTTTTGGAAGATCATTGCTTGGCTTTAGAACCTCTAGAATAGGGGTGGGCAACCTTTTTTTTGTATGGGGCCATATAGAAAAATTTATGGTGGACCACAGGACAAAACAAAAACAATTGATAATAATAGTATTTATTTAAAAAAGAGAAGTTACAGATATGTAAGTATATATAGCATTGGTATTATATATAATAAAACAATGTGAACTGCGGGCCGGAGGTTGCCCAACCCTGCTCTAGAAGATCAATTGACGTGAAAGAAGAAGAAAATAATGCGTGGCAACTTCTTGCATAAATTGTGCTGCTTAATTAAATTTACTCGCTATTTTATGTAATCTCTGTAATATTTTGTGATTTTTTTTTTATTTTTTTAAATTTTTTATATTTAAATAAAAAATTTTTTTTGTTTTTATGAGATAAAATGCAAGCCTTTCTTAAAATTTTTATAGCTCACCATTGGCTAATATTATGTTTTGCAATAAATATCATTAAACTGGTCTCAAATTTATTTTTCATTTTTTTTGTCTGTTTTGATCAATCAATGCCTTTGGATATATTTTTAACAAAACTGATGAAGGCTAATTAGTTAAAATCTATTTTTTTATGTCCACAAAGAGCAATAAAATGTATCAGTGAAATAAAGAATTTTTCCTTCTTTGAAGATTAGATTGTCTTCATTTGATTCCCAGGCCATGACCTCATTCCTGTTGATTTGTGAATTCATCAGAATCTAGTTTGGCTGTTGTAAGGTCATATTTCATAGTGAAGTAAACTGAATTGGATGGTAGAGTTAATATATTTGTCTTCAATAATTTTTTCTGATAAATATACAGTATGTGATAATAAAAATCAATTATCAATATGTAAATGTTCCTTTTTGAATAAGATATGTTGCATACAAGATGATAGGAAATATTTAAGGAATTTATTATTTGCATTTATTAAGGACTAAAGTATCAAATTATTTTATTATGTTTATGAAATGGTTTTATATTTTAAAAAATTAATTTTACCCAAAATTAGTAAAGTTAAGAAAATGCCAAAAAGATTGGCTAAAGATAATAACCACAATTTTGAGCCAAATTGGGGTATCAAAATCCAAACAAATTTATCATTAGAAATTTAACATATTGGTATTTAAGCCCATATGACATACTATTAGATTGATGCATAATTCCGTAGCATTCTGATTTGGCCTTGCAATACTGCATTGCTGTTCATTTGTTTACCGTTTTTACATTGTCACTTTACACTTTGGAGTGTTATCGTGTGAATACGAGCTGTGCGAGATTGTTACAAATGATTGTTATTTCTTCGCTGTCCAGGTCGAGAAAAACGAACATTTCCGACATATTCTGCTGTACGAGTTTAACTTTCCGACATATTCTGCTGTACAAGTTTAACTGAGGTTCAAGTGCAGTGAATGCAGCTATGAACATCTGTGAAGTGTACGGAACTTGGATTGATGACTTCCTAAACTCAAAACCAACAGATTTCTACAGACGGGGGATCCAAACTACCCCAACGTTGGCAGAAAGTTATTGATAAACGGGAATTACCATTGCTGAATAGTTGCTTGCCTTGATTTTGTCAAATTTTTAACTGAATTTCATAAATAAAACACTAAACAAACAAACTTAACAAACCTATATTTAAAATGTTATGGAATTATGCATCAACTAATAGTTGTTAAAAATTCCTGTTGCTGCTCAGCAGTATGCATGATATGGCTCTGTTTAAAACAATATTTATTGAGTTTTCTGCATGACTTTTAGATTGGCCTATTCTTACATATGGCACTGTCATTGTTTGTTAGAGTTTAAAACAAGTTTCACACTCTAGTATCAAAAATTAGATTTTTCTATAATTTTTTTTCTAAACAATAGTAAACAGTAAATTATTTTAGAATGCATAAATCTTTATAAAATTTTATTTAATCTGCATTTAATGAATATCAGTTTGTTTAGTAATTAGTTGCAGTTATAATAAAATATTTAAAATTTTTAAAAATTAAGGAATTCTTCACTTTTTGCTTTTACATTATAGAATAGTGCTGATATCCACCTTTTCCATAATTAATTACAAATTGATGAATTATAGTACAAAATTAATTCTTATTCCATTATGTGTGATAAATCCCCTAGACTTTCAAGAAAAAATAAGAAAACTTAAAACGAAAAGGAGCCAGATAAGTTTATGTAAAACTAAAAACAGATCAAAAAACATCGTAAAACACTACTCTGTTGCAATGACCTAAATGTGACTCTGCTTCACCCTGGCTGTCAGCTATGTTTTATAAAAACATTAAAATAAATATACTACACTATCATTATACAGATAGGCCTCGATTACCGCGAATTCGATTAGTGCGACTTAAAAAATTGATATCGTTATTCGGTTAGTGCGAGAAAAGGTATCATTATACAGATAGGCCTCGATTAGCGCGAATTCGATTAGTGCGACTTAAAAAATTGATATCGTTATTCGGTTAGTGCGAGATGATTCGATTAGCGCGAGTTGTAAACACATATCAGTCTTACTAACAAAGCAATTCGATTAGTGCGAGTTGTAAAGTTATTCGGTTAGTGCGAGAAAAGATTCGATTAGTGCGAGTTGTAAACGATACCGTTATTCAGTTAGTGCGAGAAAAGATTCGATTAGTGCGAGTTGTAAACATGATCAATCTTACTAACAAAGCTCCTTTTATGATGTCAATTAGAAAATTACCGTTAATTTTCGGTTAGTAAAACCGAACGAGGAGCAGTCCAAGAACGGTCACACGATTTTGAAGGGGTGAAACATCAGAAAGATGGGCTTTTTGCCGTTAACTGTTTAACATTACTGTACTATTATTTAGCTTTGCTATCGTATACATACAGTATAGTACAGAATTTTCTCTTTTAAAAAGTATCGAAATGGATAAAAGGAAGAACACTTTTGATGATAAAACAGGAAACGAAAAAAAGAGAAGTGATTACGCTACAGCAAAAAATGGATGTGATTGAGCGACATAAAAGCATTCTTTGTTAAATTTTTTTAAATAAGGATATCTTTACAAATTTATTTGCCTATTATATTGCTGTGCTACCGATATTATTTATTTTCTTTTGTTTATTATCTGATTTCTTTATTTAAAATAAAACTTGTGAAAAAAATTTGTTTTTGTTATCTTTTGGTGTCGTATTCTGCTAATAAACAAATAGAAAACTTGTTAAAAATTTCTCATTGGTTCATTAACTTCGCTTATTAATGCTATCTGGAACTAATTTACTGATTCAATAAAGTTGCAATGCTTAATTGCAAATCGGCCTATTCACTCAATTCTCGACCCAGAATTGGCGGCCAGGCGGCGCTCAACTTCCGCTTTCGATTCGCTATTTTAGTTTTGATTTGGCGGTTGGTTTGATGATGATGTGAGATGCAATTCCTGGTAAGTTATTAATTTAGATGATGAACAATGATGTAAAATATGAAAATAAATATTTCTTAAACAGTTAGTGTTAAGTTTATTGTGGTTATTCATCGTGAAACTTAGCTAATGGCTGAAATCTCACAAAGCAAGAACTAATTACCATATTTTTCATAGAGTTAATACTTCGATTAGTGTGAATTCGATTAGCGCGAGAAATTCGTGGAACCAATTATTTGCGCTAATCGAGGCCTACCTGTATATAATAATAAAACAATTTGATAAATGTTGAGTTTTATAACAAAAATTCAACAAGACTGCACAAAACACAAACAAAAAAGTAAAAAAAGTAGCCCTTTAGCAGTCAAAAACTTTAATCAGATATGTTTTCAATGAACTTGGTGCCTTCCTCAGCTGCTACTACAAGACTCACCCTGTTACACAAGAATAGAGTTTTATTCCAGACAAAATCATGAATGGAAACAAAATTCAATTCAAATCATAAATCATATTTTATGTTTATTAGTATTTATAAAATTGAATTTTATTAATTTTAATGTTGAATTAATAAACTTCAATTTCATTCAATTCAGTTATAATACCAATATTATTTTAATATGCTGTGTTATCAGTATGTATTATTTAAATTTAAATAATATGTATAGTTTATATGTGATTTATATTTTGTAATTTAAAAAATATAACAAAATATAAACTATATATAAATAATTGAATCCTTGCCTATAAATTTTAAATAGTAACTTGCAGTGCATGTGAATATTATCAATAAAAAGCAATTGTTGTAAGAAATTGATATAAATGAATCATATTTCTATTCATTAGATAATATATTTAAAAATACTATATAATTTATATAAATAAGATTTACATTGATTTAAATGAAAAATATTCTACAATTTATGCAATTTCCTGAATTGCAAAATTTTAGATATTTATTTAATTTTAAAAAAAATTGCATAATAAAAAATATTCAAACAAAAATTTTTAAGTTTAAATATGATATAATCATTTTTAGCAAGGTATGATACTGCTTTAATAGCATTTAATACTATAACCAATAGTAAACTGTTGATGATCATATGTTGTAATAACTATCATAATATGATCTAAGTTGTGTATATGTCTGCTTATATTATTTCTGTTGGTAATAAAATTTTATTAAACATTGTATATATAATTTAATATTATAATAATTTATCTGAATTTAACTTGTGCAAATTCTTCTAATTGCATAAGTTTGAAAATAAAAAATAAAAATAAACATACATGCATATAACTATTCAGTCTATATGCATATATTTTCATTATAATATAATCCAAATTATAGATTTTCACATTTATATCTATATAGACAAAAAGTTGATTACAAAATTGCATATATCATTATTTGATAATGATATGTGTATCATTATCAAATATATATAAAAAAAAGACATTGACATGTCTTTTTTTTTATATATATTTGATAATGATACACATATTTTCAACATATAATATGTTGAAAATATTTGTATCATTATCATTTTTTCTTGTTGATATTTATATTGATTTAATACTAAAATTTGTTACAGTTTTTAGGATGTGTTTGTAATATTTGTGAAAAGCACTTATTGTTATCCTCATGATTGTCATTTTCCCACAAGTATTAGTTCAACTCTCACTGAATGGATTTTTATGATATATTTATATTTAGAGTATTTGCAGAAACTTGTTGGGAAAATTTGATTATCATAATAGTTATTGGATTAGAAAATGACTCTGAATATACATATTTATAAATATCATAAAAATGCTATGCATAAAACATAATAGAAATTGTTATTAAAATACAGAATTCAAAAGGAATATGATATAACAATAGCTTAACATCATGTTAACATAACAAATGATGTCACATGATGTCTTGATAGTAGATAATATAATAATTAGACTTATTTATTAAATCATAGAATCCAAAAGATTGATAAAACAAATATTGCAAATATATCTCCAATATTTCCAGTATTGTGTATTTTATAAATATGAAATTTTAGAAAATATTAAAAATTAAATTTCTAAAAATAATGGTTTTTTTTTAAATTTTAGTTTTTAGTTTTATTTTTAAAGAATAGCATATTGTTTTTCTGAAATCTTTCTATAATAAATCAGTCTTTCTCATATAAACTATTTGAGTATCTCATTTTCTATTGCACTAACTTCCTTTCCATTTCCTCGCCTTGCCTTAATAATTCCATGCACAAGTACTCTTTGTCCATAATTGTATAGAAATATTTTTATATTTTTATGTTTTACTGTATTATTTCAAAATTAAAATAAAATTAATATTCTATTATAATAATTAAATAAATTAATCAAAATGTTTTGAAAATTACATCATGTAAACATTTTCTATCAATATTTAGCATTCAGCAAGAGTTTATATTTAATTTGAGTATTAAATATAGAATCTTGCTTCAAGTATTAGAATTTTATAGAAAACACCAATGAGTTATAAATCTCAATGATTATTTTATTAAATAATGTATTTTTACTTTGCCTGTATATAGCTAAACTTTAATATTATATCAATTGAAATTTTCAGATAGATTCATATGGATAAGTTATTTCAATAAATGAAATAAGTATAGTAAATCCTTGATTTATGCAGTTTCAGAGATATCCTATACAAAACAAAATACCTAACTGTATATTTATAAAATATGAAAAAATTTATTAGACAATATAATTATTTATTTATTTTTTCTGTAGAATTATTATTCATGGCCTTAAATTTTCATATCATGCTTATTATTTCTATTTAGCCATTCACACATATATATTTAATTTAAGCATTATTAGACTTATATGATTTTCAACTTATATATATATTTTGATCAACTTAAGATGAAATATCACTGTTCATCATTTGTTAATGAATCTAGTATATTTTAAAGATATTCAAATCAAGATCCACATCTAGCAAAAAAATAACCAGTACAGTGCTCCTTTAGTTAGAACATTCATACTTATGAATATGAAATTTCATTTTCAAATTTCACAAAATTTCAAAAACAATAGTGCCTATACTTTAAATAAATTCTCTGTGATTCAAGTATGTAATACTCTAATTATATCTGCAAATATATTTAAACAAAATTAAGTATATTTCATACTCTGGAAAAGAATTAAAAAATTTTAATAAAGTAAATAAAATAAGAAATTAATAAACAAAACACATTCTTATTGAGTGCACAATAGACCATTGTTGGTCACAGTGCTTGGGCTGGGAAGGCTTCTCCCTATTCTACTACTACATTCTTATTGAAAGTGCCTGTATGGTTATATCCAAATAGTACATCCTTATTAAAAGTATTTGTAATTTACTTATTATTTTTTAATTTAAAATAAAAGACTTCTAGCATGATTTAAAAAATGTTTAGCTATAATTATAATAAGACAATGTCTATTGTCTGTCTGTAACAGCTTTAAGTACTCTCAAAATAGACATGGGACTTTTAAAATTTGGTAATACGACCTTAATGACCATGAGTATTTCAGTATCAAATATAATTAAAAGTGCCCTGGGATGAGATATTTCAGGACTGTGATTAAAAATGCATGTTTAATTCTTTAAATATTTTTTTGGTTTTGAATGTTTCTGGGCCCTTCAATTATCTAAGATGATGATAAGTGAAAATGATAGTTCAGGATAATAATTTCAAAATGAATTGTAAAATCCAAATATAATATTATTAGATATACTCATCATCATTTGATATGTAGCATTATCAGTCATGTGACATAACAAAATTGCATTGATGTTGATGTCATGATGATACTCCAAATAAGTAATCCAGATTTTCTAAGCCAAATGATCTTCATGGAATAAATTAAACTGTTAACTGATTTCTTCTTCTAGTGATCATTTGGCTTAGAAAATCTGGTTTATATATTTCATATATCCCCTAGTTAGGTCCAACTATAATACAATAAGTGATATCACAAATACATAATGATGAATGCAAAGTCTCGAATTTTTACAAAGATCTATAATACTAATAACAAGTAAACCTAACGGTTCTAGCGACTCTGCAATCCAGAGTTCGGCCTGAGCGCCTAACGGCTAGCGACTCTGCAAATTCCAGAGTTCGGCCTCGCTCAATCCAAGTTAACTTCCTCACAACCGTAGGTAATCCCAGTTTACCCACGGGACGGTTCTAACGACTCTGCAATCCAGAGTTCGGCCTGAGCTCAGGTCTTTCAGCTAGCGACTCTGCAAATTCCAGAGTTCTGCCTGAGCTCAGTACTAAGTTCTAACTTAATACTAAATTAATTTCAAAAACAATCTAACAAGGGTCTAGCGACTCTGCAATCCAGAGTTCGGCCTGAGCTCAGGTCTTTTTCGTTCTAATGACTCTGCAATCCAGAGTTCGGCCTGAGCTCAGGTTTTTTTCTAAACTCTAACTTAAATATAATTAACTTCAAAACAATCTAAAACACTAAATTCTAACTTAAAAAAAATTAACTTCAAAACAATCTAACAACAATTAACGTTAACCGGCAAAAACAAAAACAACCAGAAACTTACAACTAGAAGTAACGAATAAGTGTTAGATTGAAAAAACAAGACGATGTTAGAACTTACATGAATAAAATTGAATAAATTCTCAAACAAGTTATATAACAAAAAAAATATAAATTTATTAGACTCAAAACACTTACAAAAGTGTTGCAAAGTCACAGATTTTATTGAAGATCAATAACAATAATTACAAACTAAACCTAACGATTCTAACAACTCTGCAATCCAGAGTTCGGCCTGAGCTCAGGTCTTTAACTAAACTCTAACTTAAAAATAATTAACCTCAAAACAATCTAACAATAACTAACGTTAACCGGCAAAAACAAAACCGGAAACGGAACTTACAACTAAAAATACTGATTAAGTGTTAGATTGAAAACAACAAACGATGTTAGAAACTTATACTAATAATTGGAATAAATTCTCAAACACAGTTATATAATAAAAAAATATAAATTTATTAGACTCAAAACACTTACAAATGTGTTAATAAATGCTTTATTGAAACGATAATAAAGCAACAATCAATTAACCAACAAAACTTGTTTAATCCAACTCAAATATCAAAAATCCAATTATTCACAAGAAATAAACCTTAAATAATACTTAAATCTACTTCCTCCACCACCGATACAAACTTCAAACAATCATCGATCTTTACAAGAAACTCAAATGTCACTTAGCCAACTTTACGTTGATACGACACCTCACTGTGTCGTTGGTTGCTTCCGTTTTTATACCGGGTGATTCACAATCCCGTGTTGCTTCATTTACATAAATACACGTAACAAGTTTAAATTTATTAGCTTACAGAGTTATTCATTCATGTCATCCTGTTTACAATTTATTTATAAATTGAACAAAACATCGATATGGATCATTCTTACATTCCCATATTTGCTCAGTGGTAAAATTAGTTAGATGAGATGACATCATTAGCCAGGGCAGCTCTTCCAGAGGATGGTTTCCAATTCCATATCACGTGATTGCTAACTACGACGGAGAAGGTAGAAGTAAGTTAACTTGTAAACTAAAATATAATACAGTACATTGGATAATAAGAAAATAACAATAAATAATAAAGTGCATAATAAAATAAAATTAAGAAAATAACGCTAAATAATAAAGTGCATAATAAAATAAAATAGGACAGATCAGAGTTAACTTCCTCAATGAATAATATTTCTAAGACAAAATCATAGATACAGTTATGCATATACAGGGTGAAGAAAAACTTTGTCATAAAATTTTGTGTATTGATAGGGGACCTTGAAACAAGTCAAAAATGTCTAACGAACATATGGTCTAAATGGCACCGTTTTCAAGTTATAATCTTTTAAAGCTAGCCAATCATCATCGAGTACACAAAGCGTCACATTGCATTGCTCTCCTGTTGACTACTGGGTTAGAAAAAAGGTGAGTGACACAATACTATGCATCTTGGCAACATGATGCATTGTGACACTTTGTGTACTCGATTGTGGTTGGCTAGCTTTAAAGGGCTATAACTCTAAAATGGTGCCATTTAGACAATATGTTCATTAGATATTTGATTTGTTTTGAGGTCCCTTGTCAGTGCACAAAATTTTACGATTAAGTTTTTCTTTACCCTGTATACAATATAGAAAAATTATATGCCAGAAATGCCCAGAATGTGCCAGATTATCAGGCTAATGTATAATAATTTAAAATAGAAAATATAATTAAAATAAACAATCTATCAAGCAGTTATTAGTTTTTGAAATAAATTCATTAATATATCTAAAATATTAGTTCTGTATTGACAGTACAATACTATATTGTATTAAAAATATACTTAATCATTAAATTGATTAAATAATTTATCTAAATTTTAAATTGAATAATTAGTAAACTTTTATAGAACCCAATTTTTCTAACCCATTTATTCATCACTATTTTATTTCAGTTGTAAGTATCACTGAACTAAAAATATTATTAAAATAAAAACAGTAGCAAAAAAATTTGATGATTAAATTGATTAAAATAAAATTTATATAAATAAAAAATTGACCAAAACATATATACGAGGGAGAGTCAACAATTATCCGGACTTTTCATAAAACACTTTATTTACTTCAAAATGCAGTATGATTTACTCATTATTTTTCAATATAGTATCCCTTCTTTGTAATGCACTTTGTCCAGCGGTCCACAAGCTTGTATATTCCTGCCGAAAAGAAGGTTTTCGGTTGTTTGCAAAGCCACTGATGCACTGCTTCCTGCACCTCTTTGTCTGAGGAAAATTGATGATTTCGCAAAGCGTCTTTCAGCGGCCCAAACAAATGAAAATCCGACGGAGCAAGATCTGGACTGTAAGGTGGATGTTCCAGCACCTCAAAAACCAATTTGTAGATAGTTTCAAGGGTGAGTCGAGCTGTGTGAGGGCAGGCGTTATCATGCAACAGCAACACTTTCCGTGACAAAAGACCTCGTTGTTTGCTGCGAATTTCTGGTTTAAGTTTGTTAGTCAACAATGCACAGTAATAATCTTTGTTGATGGTTTTCCCCTTCTCCATGTAATCTTCCAGTATATCCCTTTTGCATCGCAAAACACGGTTAGCATAACCTTTCCTGCCGATGCCTCAGTCTTGAATTTTTTCTTCACAGGTGATTTGGGATGTTTTCACTCCATACTCTGGCGTTTTGATTCTGGCTCATAGTGATGAGCCCATGTTTCATCACAGGTCACTATTCTTTCCAAAAATGACTCACCTTCTCTGTTGTAATGGTCGAGTAAGCGTTGGCAGATCTGAAGTCTTTTGAGTTGTGTTCTTCAGTGAGTTGTCGTGGTACCCATCGCAAACAAACTTTACGGAAGTCAAGTTCATCATGGAAAATGGTATAGGCAGAACCATGACTGATGTTCAACGTAGACGCTACATCATCAATAGTAACCCGCCTATTTGTCAAAACCATCAATTGAGCTTGCTCAATTTTGTTGGCCATTGTGGACGTTGATGGGCACCCTGCTCCTTCTTCTTGCATCACAGTTGTCCGGCCACTTTTAAACTTCTCGATCCACTCAAAAACACTTGACCATGGCAATGTACTGTCCCCGTACTGTGCTAACAGTCTACAATGAATTTCAGCCCCTTTCACTCCTTCTGACCAAAGAAATCATATCACTCCCCTTTGTTCCTCCTTCGTGCAAACTGCTAGCGGAGCAGACATGTTTACACTGCCACTGCCGGCTCACTTCTGTTGTGATGAAGATCGAGTGAAGCACACGTCACCACAGTACTGCCAACTGTAAGCACACATTCGCGGAACACAGTACGACTATTGCAAACGTGTTTTTTTTTACGAAAGTCCTGATAACTGTTGACTCACCTAGGTATAATGAAAATTATTGTGGTTGAAGAATCCTGTATTTATTTGCAAAAAAGTTATGCCACTACAAATATCCAAAGCTGTTTTAGTCAGCTCTTTCATTTCAGTTCAAGAAAGTGGAAAACTAAAGATTTAAAGTGTAGCATTTTTGAAAGAAAATATTATTATTCTGTATTATAGCCAATCAAAAATATTTAATATGTAAAAAAAATATGGCAACTACAGTACTAAGAAATTAGAATATTTGTTACAATTTAAATGCGATTACTTTGATTGATGTTATTGTTTTGTTTTCTTAAATTGTGACAAATATCCTAATTTCTTAGTACTGTACTTGGTTTATTTTTTTACATATTAGATATTTTTAATTGGATATCATTTAAAAAGATGAAAAGCATTTTTTTGAAAATTATTGTGGTTGAAGAATCCTGTATTTATTTGCAAAAAAGTTATGCCACTACAAATATCCAAAGTTGTTTTAGTCAGCTCTCTCATTTCATTTCAAGAAAATGGAAAACTAAAGATTCAACAAGATGAACATTCTAACATCTAATAGAAATCAAAAGCACTAACAGCAGTAAATAAATAAAACAGAATTTTATTCCTATAACAAGAACGTTTTTGATATACTCTTATATCAACTTCAGTTGTACAAAACCCCAAGAAGGTTCTGTACAACTGAAGTTGATATAAGAGTATATCGAAAACGTTCTTGTTATAGGAATAAAATTCTGTTTTATTTATTTACTGCTGTTAGTGCTTTTGATTTCTATTACCGTTTATAACAGAAGATAAGCAGTGTGTTTAAGTTTGAATTTGAAAGATTTATTCTAACATCATTCAACTTGAAGAGTTAATGATAAAAAGACCTCTCTCTTCCTTCATTTTGGACCTAATTTGCTTCATTTTTTAGAAGGCCTTAAATTACATAAGTAAATGTGCATTTCAGATTTATTTGAAATCAGTTGAATAATATGACCTAAAGAGACATTTCTAGAGATCATCACTCTTTTCTACACCTTTTAATTTTAGCCCAATCAGACTAAATTTTCAGATGATTTTAATTGTGCTAATATATGCTTATGTTACAAATTTGGTAAAAAAAAATTTAACAATGCAATATATAGAGGTGTTTATGGAAAACAGACCCCCCATTTTTTCCTTTATTTTGATTTGTTTGTGCTGAAAGTTTTCAGGGGGCTTCAAACAATCCAAGAAATCCATATCTTCTAAATTTCATTGATATCAGTTAAAAAATGTGACCTGTAAAGATGTTTGCAGAGAAAGAGAGGAAACATACATTTTTTACCAATTTTTGCAATTTTTAAATACTGCTCTAGTTCTTTTATTAATTGGATTTGAAGCTTCAAATTTGGTAATTGATGTCCTATTGAATACATTTCTCCAATGTAATCGTCAGATTAATAATAATTGACTGAGAACCAAGGTTACAAAATTGAATTTTGGCCATAATAACTTCAGTAATAAGAATCAATCAGTGACTGCTGTACTTAACTTAGAGTCATTGCTGTGCTTCTTAATAAGATTATTAAAATACATTGCATATTCTTTCTTTTGGATTGAGACCATTTTCATATAGTCTATGACCTCTGGAGAGCAAAATGTTCAAAAATCAAACTTAATAATAGGGGCACAATTTTAATATAATATTTGTGTTTATTTGAACAGACTTAGTGACCAATATAAATTTTTTTTCATGTTTGAAATAATTTTACATTTAAATTGCTACTATTTTTTAACATTATGATTCTCACTATCAAATCTATTGAGATCATATTGAGAAATAATAATAATATAATTTTAAAATAATAGCAGCATATATTCAAGTCATAATTCAAATAAATGGTAAATTATAGGCAAATATTATTAGCAAAACCTCTTCAATCTTGAAATATAATGCTAACATGTTAAATAATTACAGATAGTTTTTATTTACAATGCCATCATAATCATAATGTAATTAATAATTTCTGTGATTAGTCAATGGAATTCATATGTTTATGTATCCATGAAAACATATGCATATGAACACATGAATGGATATTCACACAATAACATAAAATGAATGCTGCTGTTATGTCCGGTGCTTTAGTTTTTGTGTTTCTTAAGTTTACTATGATACTATATGTCATAATAAATATTGGTGATAGACAATTAATAAATATAAATATAAGGTATTTCTTACTTTTAACAGCATTGAGTTATGATCTTAGGATTTGAACTAAACCCCATTATATGTTGAGGGCTGTTTATAGATACTTCTAAAAGTGCTGCTAGACTATTTTGCTGTTGTAGTCTTTAAAATTTTGATACATTTTTTGAATTTTTCAAAAATTTAAAAATGAAATGGTGTTTAAATGTACAAATGTTCATAAGTAGAAGAACAAAGTGTATTTCAATATCTCAAAATATCTTTATAATGAAATATTATGAGCCTTCAAAGTATTCAAAGGAAATGAATACAATCAGTTTTCAGAGATCATTCTTTACTAGTGAAGTATATATCATTTATTTCAAAATGCTTATGTGATTTTTTCTATGATTGAAGAAATTCAAAATTTTAAAAATATTTACGTTTATAAAGTTGTACATATATTTATGTTATGCATATTTGCAGATTATAGAAAATCCTTAATTTATGTAAATGGATCATTCAGCTAAATCTTATGCAAGTCAAAACATACGTATGTTAGAGCATACCCTATACCAGGGGTCGGCAATGCGATGCTCGCAGGCACCAGGGTGCCCTCGAAGCAATTTTAAGTGCCCGCCGTTCAAATATCTGAAATCTAAATTTTAGATATTTGTACAAATACTCATAGTTATAATAAATAATTTTAGTAATATTCTTTACAATTGCGCACTTTGATTTTATCTTCGCCATTTTAACAATTGTACAATTAAATTTTGACGAAAACTGAATCATGACGACATCTATATTATACTAGATGACTAGATGAATTGATTTTCCAATACTAGAGACATCTTATGCTGCATATAGTGAACTATTTTCTGCCCCCACTATCCTCTATACTCTATCCAGTCATGCGTGTTACGGTGCCCTCTGAAATTCCCATAGTGCCCGCCGAATTCCCGCATTTCTGAAATATGCCCTCCTATTAAAAAAGGTTGCCGACTTCTGCCCTATATAGTACATGAAAACCTGTGCTTGTGGCCACTTGAGCTAGGTGGTCAACTTGCAAGCTATTGCCACCTTAATATCTGCCCAAGTATATTGCAGGATTTTTAAACTGTGTAAAATGGCAATCTGTGTTCCATGGCCATGGCCAGTGATATTTAATTTAACATCTTATGTGCAGTGTCTACTAAGTGGCCCAAAAATTTTTTTTTGATCAGAAATGCCAGATGGGCTCTAGATCTATCTAAAGTGAAAAAAAATCTTGAAAACAGACATTAATTAGTGATTTCTTTCCTTAGATTTAATTAACAATATTCTAAATGTGCTGCAACAATTTTTGATTTTCAAAAGTGTGCCATAGATTCAAAAATTTGAGAAATATTGGTCTAAAATATAATAAATGAATAAAAAAAATCTTGTACAAGATCCAATTCTTGTATTCTGATTTAATAAATTCACAACCAAAATATTTTTATAAAATTTAAAACTAGCCTGTTTCTTGAAAAATGCACACTTAACAAAGGTCTTAACAGGATAAGTGTGCAAAATGTTTTTACTTTTATAAATCAAAACATGAGAATTTACTAATTGCAACTGTTCAGTCATCATCAATTATCTTTGCAAAAGAAACTATTGCTTATATAGATTTTTACAAATTTTTATATACAGGTAGGCCTCAATTAGTGTGAATAATGGGTTCCATGAATTTCTCGCACTATTTGAAGTATTAACTATATGTAAAATATAGTAATTGGTTCTTGCTTTGTGAGATTCCGGCCATTAGCTAACTTCATAATGAATAACCACAATAAACTTAACACTAACTGTTTAAGAAATAAAAGGTTCCGGCCATTAGCCAACCTCACGATGAATAACCACAATACTAACTTCCGGCCATTAGCCAACCTCACGATGAAAAACTATAATACTGACTGTACAAGAAATCGGCCATTAGCCAAGTTCAGGATGAAGTTAACTACAATACTAACTGTTTAAGAAATATGTATTTTCATATTTTGCATCGTTGTTCATCATCTAAATCAGTGCTTCTCAAACTTTTCCACTTGGCGATCCCTTTTACCCCGAGAAAATATTTTTGCGATCCTGGGTATAGAGGTGTATAAACTAGGAATACGAATTAAAACATTTGACAAAAAATTCCTGCGACCCCCAAATTTTGTTACACGACCCCATATGGGGTCACAATCCACACTTTGAGAAGCACTGATCTAAATTAATAACTTACCAGGAATTGTGTCTCACCATCATCAAACCAACCGCCAAATCGAAACCAACATAGCGAATCAAAAGCGGAAGTTGAGTGCCACCTGGCCGCCAATTCTGGGTCGAGAATTGTGTGGATAGTCTGATTTGCGATAAAGCATTGCAGCTTTATTGAATCAGTAAATTAGTTCCAGATAGAACTAGTTAGCTAAGTTAATGAACCAATGAGAAATTTTTAACAAGTTTTCTATTTGTTTACTAGCAGAATATGACAGCAAAAGATAACAAAAACAAATTTTTTTAATTCATTTGTAAGGTGGGAAGTGTCTGTAATGTTCTCTTTTAAGTTCTCCTTAAATATATGCCACTTTTCTTTGATAAAGTCACTTCCAACATTTTCTTCCAAAACAGTAGGCTTATAAACAAAAAAGATACTAATAACTTATTGGCAGCATAGGAGGAGTTGATTAAATATATAAAAAAAAAAAAAAATTGCACCATAGATATTTTACAGTAGGCCATCATGATGTATATCAGTGTTCTGTATTTTATTTTGTTGTTTTAATATATTTTGTATGCTTCTTTCATTTTAGTAATTTTATATCTTTATCTGTAACAGTTCCTTTTAATGTTACAACAGCATTGGCTGGTGTGGTAATATCATGCTATGGTTGTGCACATGTGTGGATTGTTTATTTTTTCTTATAGTCAGGAAGAAAAGATACATCATTTTTTTTATTAAGATGACAGAGTTAGAAATGGTTTTGTATCTACAAGGGATTTTCAAACTTGCTGTTTCTTCAATCTCTAATTTACTAACAATGGATTAATACCAGTAAGTACTTTAATAAAAAGTTAATTTGGTTTGATTAATAAGCTTTATTGTTATGTATTATTTGTATTTTCCAAACTAGGACGTTTGTTACTTATTCTAGAAAAGGTTTAAATCAATAAAAATTTTTTATATAATATAATTTTTATTTAAAAATATTACAAACTATATTAAAACATACAATAAATGAGAATGAAATAATTTTGGTCAAAGTCCGATGTAAGTAATCAAAAAATTATATTAAAAAAATTAATATAACTGTCCGAAGAATCAATCTGCTTGTTGGCCTCGGTGGTCTAGCGGTTATGACGTTGGGACGTTAGCCCAAAGGTCCCCGGTTCGATCCCGGGCCGAGGCAGATTTTTTCTTCGGATAAATTAATTAAAAATTCTAGTTCAATTATTAATTATTAGATGGCGCCACTCATTGATTTGTAAAATTAATAATTATTCTAATTACGAGATGGCGCTAACATTAGTTCAAATTCACAGATTAGTAATACAAATTATTTCAAATCATTAAAATTATTCCGTTACGGTTTCAAGGGGCTAAAATTTGGCTTGATAATTTAGGTTATTTGGATATTTTCCCTTGAAGTTATTATTTAAAAAGTTTAAGTGAAACTGTATCATAAACTTTGCTGTATCATAAAAACTGGCCACCTAGCACAGGTTCTCCTGTATTAATGTATCACAAAGACTTATTCTTTAATATAATTATTTTTAATGTTAAGCACATAAGTCTGCCAGATGGTCATATGACAAGGCAGCTGCCTACAATCTTGAGGATCTGGATTGAATTCTGAGTCTCATCCTCCAGTTTTTCAGGAGGGGCTGGATCAAGTCTGGCTTCTTAACTAAAACTAACTTAATAAACACATAAAACACATGTACATATGATAAATGATGAAATTAGAAGAAAATTGCTCATGTCTCTATTATAAATTTATCTGCTTCAATCAGTCTATTTTTCTTGTACATTAAGGAATCTCTACATATGTATGGATCTACATAAATTGGAGATAATGTGTATTCTATTAAAATTTTTAAAAGTGAAGCAAATATTTAGTTATAAAATTTATATTATATATTTATATTTATTTAATTTTTCTACATACTTTATACAAAAGCACCACGACTCAATATAAATAAAGTATAAAAATCTCTCTTAAATATTTTCTTTTGATTACAGGGTTTGAATTATTATTAATATTTTACTTATTTAGGAGAAATTTAAATGAAAAATTAATTAATGATTGATTGGAAAAATTACATCATTTTGAGAAGAGAAGATTAGTTAAAGTATAGATAAGTTTTTACCAGTAATAAAAGCATTATCTACATTTTCATAAATTTTTATGAAAATAAAAAAAGAGATTAAAATTTTAAATAACCAAATTTTATTATTTTAAACATTTAAATAATATAAAAATAATACTAGATTCATTATCCTAGTATTTAGGTAAGCATAAGCAAACTCTTGTATACGAATAAAACTCTTGTATATCAGTTGCTTTTATGTAGGCATATAAAATAATATTTTGAAAAACAAAATATCCTACATTCTAATAATGATCAAGAAATTATACAAAATTATTGGAAGTTTCTAGAAATTTCATTAAATTTTATTATTGGTTATTTATACAGAAGAAAAATTATATGATATGGAATAGATTTGATGTTTTTGCAGAACAGAAATTTTTAGGTATTCAGTATTAGTATTTTTGCACTTTGAATTTATGAAAACATTTTAGTCATAATTGTATTCAATTCAACTAATTTAATAAATTTTAACACAAAGCAAGCATTATGACTAATAAAAAAAATAAGTTGATTATATTGGATATATCCATATGAATCTAAATTTTATTAATATTATACTATATATAATGAATTGAAATATAATATTATCAACAATATTTTTTTTCCATTAAGAAATTATCAAATTTTTAATTTTAGAATTAAAATATTTTATCTAAGACAACAATTTCCATTTCTTATTAGGTTGCTTTTGAATATTAAAATTTTACATATAGTCTGGAATATGTATATTTCAGAAACTGAAACAAATGGTATAAATAAATGATCATAAAATACAGGTAGGCCTCGATTAGTGCGAATAATTAAAAAGAACCCAAACATCGTACTTACTGATCCATCCCATTGATTTTAGGTGGTCATCGATGGTTGTTTTGGATACATTAAGTATCTCAGCAAGCTCCCTTGTTGTTAATCAAGGATTACTTGCAAGCTATGCGGAAATGTCCGTGTCATTGACGACCTTTGGTCGTCCTGAACATGGGTCAGCTTCCAGGCTTAAATTTCCTTCTCAAAATTTTTTAAACCACTTTTGACGGGTACGGACAGATAATGCATATCTCCATAAACTTCACATGTTTTTCGTTGCATCAACTACAGAAAGCCCTTTTTTAAACTTGTATAACATTATGTAGTGCAAATGTATTCTATCGACACTCATGGCGAAAACGAAACTAACAATAGTTTGTCGTCTTTAGTTTGACAAAACATAAATTTTTATGACAGTTACAGTGTCATCTTTCAAGGTCACAACTAAACTAAATAATAACTTGCAATAATTTTAGTACTCTAGTGCCACCAGTTAACAACTAAAAAAAATGCACAAACTTTCCGAACAACCCAATATTTTATTTATTATAAAGTGATGTCATGATGCCATCACACATCCATAGCTTTTGTGACATTTTTATGTCATAATGACATCATATAACTCAGTATAACATTTAGAATCCATTGGCTTTTTGCAATTTAATCAGCATATTATGTCATGATGATATTATCATAATGGCAATGTGATGTTGTAGTGAGATAACCTATTGTTACATATATCATTGTGATGTCATATGACAAAACATATTATGATG
Source organism: Olivierus martensii (assembly GCA_000484575.1). NCBI lineage: Eukaryota > Metazoa > Arthropoda > Arachnida > Scorpiones > Buthidae > Olivierus > Olivierus martensii. The sequence goes on from AYEL01086471.1 coordinate 76,822, forward strand.
TCATCCATTATGTCACTAATGCCAACCAGTATCACTGTAATGTCATTCAGAATTTGAACATTTCTCTGAAAAATTTAAATGGAGTTATCTTCATTGCCACCTCAAAATGTCCACTCTGATGCTCTCTCGATCCAGTACAGCCTATGTTATTTGCAGGGTCATGAGAAGTCTCTAGGACAAGTTTTGTTCTGGGTTGTTAAACAGTGCAGAAGCCTTTTGGAAACATACATACAGACATTCGATTGACATCATATTGTGATGATGTCACCACAATATGACATCAATGTGAGGGTATTTACTGTTAGTTCGTCATGACATCACAAGTATCATTTTATAACATCATCCACTATTATGTCATAGTAACGTCATAGGTACACTAGTGACATTATCCAGAATTCAAACGAAATTTTGACTTATATGAGTATTTTTCTTGTAAACCCCAAATACTCTCCTCCTAGGGTATTTTGTAAATGTCATAATTTTCTGGGGGTCTGGAGTTCCTACCTCCATGCAAACTTTCAAGCTCCTACCATGTCTGGAAGTGTCCAAACATTTCCTGCAGATACACAAATATAGGTAGTTTGTTACCTCTGCCATTTACAGTATAGATTTATTTATATATATATTTAAGTATAATATATATACATGCACAGGGGGTCTATGATATACATTGTTTTGCATACATGTCATTGATTAATTAAAAATTAATTAGAGATGGTAAACTCAATATACATCCAATATACACACACTTACATTGTTTGAACAGAACATACAAATCTACTTCTCTCAAATTTCTTTTTTCCTTCTGTATTTAAGTTCATAATAAATATTGTATAAAATATGTCATTCTCTAGAGTTGTGATCACGTGTCTGATTGTCTGCTGAAATAACATGACATAAATATGATTGTTTGTTTTATTGCAGGGTTGCAGAGTCGGATGGCAAATGATATGACTCCAACTCCCTAAAATTTGTAAGGTCTGACTCTGGACAGTTTAAAAATCCAGCTCCGACTCCACCCAAAAACCTCCGACTCTGTAACGCAACATTGTAGAATCAGATTGCAAATGATCCGACTCTGATTCCATCTTTTAAAAAAAATCTGACTCTGACTCCCTAAAATTTGAAAGGTCCATCTCCAACTCCTGACTCCAGACAGTTTAAAATTCCGACTCCATCCAAAAATCTCTGAATCCGACTCCGCAACCGTGTCTTATTGTTGTGAGATTTATGTCACAAAGATTTGTAATGATAAGCAAAATAATTTGGATTTATTTTGTCAAGAAAAAAAGCTGGAAGACCTTATAAATGATTGATTCTCAGCACAATTTTAAAGTGAAAAACTTGATTTATTGAATAATTAAAGTACTTTCTTAATAAGTCAACTTTAATAAGTCAATAATTTTAAGAAGGTTGTTACATATAGAACGTCTGTTTAAATTATTAGAACGGGCGAGTTTTTTTTGTTGTAAAATAATTAATAATTAAAATTAAAATAATAATAATGATATAATAAGTAATTATAAGTATAATATTGATTACTGAAGATGACTTATTAAAGTTGAAAGTACTTTAATTATTCAATAAATCAAGTTTTTCACTTTAAAATTGTGCTGAGAATCAATCATTTATAAGACTAAAATTACAAGTGAAATGGCAATTAGTAGTAATTGCTGGAAGACCTCTTAATCTCAACAGCTAGTCACAGAAACAGCAGGAATTTCAGCTATAGTTGCAACAAATTCAAGTAGTAAGGAGGAACAATTGTAATAGGAAAAAATAATAATAAATCTTTGTTTTGTTAGTAATTTCATTATATATTTTCTAATTATTATTTAGCAATTACAATAAATTATGCTATTTTACAGTTTAATGTGCAATAAAGTAAATATTTCTTATTCATATGCCTATATGCTTCCATATAAATTCCAATTTTTTAATTAGTTTGGATCATATCTTCCACATAATATATTAGTTCAATAGGAAATCATTTCTGATATACAGGAATACCTCGATTATTGTGGTTAATGTTGCCACAAAAAATACCGCAATAATCGAAACATACGTACATACTCTTACATTTCATCTATTATGTTTATTTCCTTTAAAAAATCTGTCCAATATCGATTGCTTTTCTCTCTCCTTAAGGAATTTTCAGAAGTGATTAATAGCATTGTCGTGGTAGAGATCTCCAACCTATTGACCTTAACTTTGTATGGGTGCTATTCTAACACCAAAAATTGTAAAATCTCTCTCTCTTATCTTTTTTAATAAATCTTTGATTTGTTTTACGTTGTCTCTGAGTTCATTTTAATGGGAAAATCTACTGTTCTTCCATCCTTACCCATGGAACGCGCAAGGCCTAAGCCTGTCATTCCGCTAGGTTAGTTAAGTCAAAATATCCTCATAGAATATTTTTATCTGACGGTGGCCCATGATGGAGTCAACCGGAACATTGAAGGATGGGTTTCAATGGTCCGGGCCCAGATCCCTCCTAAAAAATTGGAGGAGTTGGACCCCGGATCCTCCAGAATGGTAAGTCACAGCTTTACCACGCAGCCATCCGAGAGGAGTTGGACCCCCGGATCCTCCAGAATGATAAGCCACAGCTTTAACACGCAGCCATCCAGCAGACCCCTGGATCCTCCCAGAATGGTAAGCCACAGCTTTACCACGGAACCATCTGGCTGATCTGCCATTCCGTCAGTCCGCGGGTCCCACAGTTTGTTCTGTGAAGTGTTCGTTTTGGTCAGTCCGTGGGTCTCACAGTTTGTTCTGTGAAGTGTTCGTTTGATCATTTCGTCAGTCCGCGGGTCCCACAGTTTGTTCTGTGAGATGTTCGTTATCCGAATGTGTTCGTTAACCAAACATAAAAATCTTTCGAAAAAGTGTTCGCTATCCGAACTGTTCGTTAAAATCTTTCAAAAAAGTGTGAAACTGTTCGTTCAATCACCCATTGTATATTGTTTTCACTCAAATATGAATCCTAGGTAAGATTCTTGATTGATTGTCGAATTGTCGCATTGTATCGGGCAGCACAGCATCGCCTATCTGATTATGGTATGTAGATGCAGATTAGAGTCAGCAGCGTGACGTGCTCGAGCACATCGGGGTAAGATAAAATTTTACCTAGTATCATATTAAATGAATTATTGCAAAATTTCCTTCCTGTCTTCAGGAGACATTATTTTGCTTATTACTTCAATTTCTCCAGATCGGAAGAGCGTCGTGTAGGGTAATTTCTCCAGCCAAAAAAAAAAGTTGATTTTTTTTGATCTGTGTATAAGCCGATTGCAAAATTTCCTTCTGATCTTCAGGAGACGTTCAGTAAGTTATGGTTTTACTTATTACTTCAATTTCCAGACAAAACGCTCAATAAGTTATGGTTTTGCTTATTACTTCAATTTCTCCAGCCAAAAAAAAAAGTTGATTTTTTTTGATGCTGTGTATAAGCCAACCCCCCACTTCAGAAATTTTTTTGAGAAAAACCCTCAGCTTATACACCAGTATATACAGTATTACTGCTTTTTGTGTGATTTTAAATATTACTTATTATTATTACGTATTATTGGATAAATATATAGTAATAAATAAAGTCTACAAGACAAATACAAGGCTTTAAAGCAGGTAAAAGATCATAAAACACACACAACAAACTTAGTTAAAATGTTTTCGGTCAGTTTATTGACCCACTTCAGTAACATACGAATGTTCACTTTAGAATAATTTTTAAACAAAGACGGTTACATAAAGTTCGAATATAGAACACAGTATTTAAATACATTTAAAATTATTAACCTTTATACAATATAACATTACAAAAAATCTATTCTAGATAATTTTACTTTATAAGATTTTTTATCAATTTAGTTTCAGTAAAGCATCTCTATATAGTGGTGGGGTGATGGTAATATCGTGCACTACATACTATGTTAACATACCTTACACTCATAAATTATTGCATGCTACCCACCTCCAGGAGGGTTGGAGATCATCTGGGCTGTTGTTATGGAGAATGGTGGACTATAGTGGCTTCTCTCCATTTAACATCAATACCAGTTCTGGAACGGTTCCTATATATAAAAGGAATAGAACAATTTTCTCAATGCTCCAAAATGACAAAGATCCCATAGACCACCTCAGAAAATCGGGGTGTATATGATACCGGTCCAAAACAACACCTTACAACGACCCCAACAGTATATAGGTGGCACCAAACGGAACTTGAAGAAAAGAATTAAAGAGCATAAGGATGATGTCATGAAAGGAAATTTGAATACTGCTTTAGCACAGGCAGCCTACACATACGGTATTGATGTTAAATGGGGAGAAGCCACTATAGTTCACCAGGTCAACCGCACATATGCCATACCGACTTTAGAAGCTATGGAAATTGAAAACGTAGATCCACCTTTTATATTCTCAATAACAACAGCCCAGATGATCTCCAGCGTTACGGTGAGAGATCGTGCGCGAGGATGGGTGCGAATTATTGCGTGCTACCCACCTTCAGGACAGTGGGTAGCACGCAATAATTTATGAGTGTAAGATATGTTAACATAGTGTTTAGTGCAAGATATTACCATCACCCACCACTATATAGAGATGCTTTACTGAAACTAAATTGATAAAAAATCTTATAAGGTAAAATTATCTAGAATAGATGTTTTTGTAATGTTATATTGTATAAATGTTAATAATTTTAAATGTATTTAAATACTGTGTTCTATATTCGAACTTTATGTAACCACCTTTGTTTAAAAATTATTCTAAAGTGAACATTTGTATGTTACAAGTGGATCAATAAACTGACCGAAAACATTTTAATTAACAAGGGGAGGACACAGCTGACCCCCACCGATTTTGATCCGCTTGTGTATGGTGAAAATACATCAAAAATGAGTGAATACGTGTCCAAGCTTTTCATTGAATATGGCCTTCTAATAGTATTTTTTAACACTTGAAAAATCGAACTTTTGATGATTCAGCTTAAAAGTGATGGATAGATAACAGATCACTAGGTGCACAGATAGCGCACTCGATAAATATGTGGCTTGTAATCTGCAGGTAGTGGGTTCGAATCCAGGTTGATGTGCATTTTTTTTTTTTTTTTATGCATTGAAAATTCCTAAGATGTTGTTGCACCATGTAGCTATTGCTTTTTCAAGGTAATAAGTTGGGGCCAATCTTTTTTTCAACAATCGGCCTTATATCTATAGGTGTCTTGTGTGTTCTTACTAGAGCAAACAGTCTAGGGCACGCTGGTGCATTTTGTTTTTTGACAGTCCATATTTGCGGGAAGCGCGTATCTTTAACTAGCCTCTCTACCTTGTTCGCAAGTCTCAGTTTGGTCCTGATTTATTTCTAAAGCTCCTATGCTTTCTATGTGCTTAAACAGGAATTTCGTCATAGCAGTCCTTGGTCATAAGTACGATTTTCTTCGTTTTGTCTTCTCTAGTGAGGATGTAATTTTCCTCTTGTAGCCACCATAGCATTCTTCTAACATCTAGGGTATCTTGTGCTACATCAAGCATTTTATGTGAGTCCTTTTTAATCACCGATTGTTTTAGAAAAGTCCACCTAAGATATTCTTTATCGATATCTGCTTTGTCATTTATCATTTGCTCAAATATCGAAATGTCATCGATCAGGAATGTCTGCCTTACCAATGCACAGGCTGGGCCTTTCTTGAAGAGGTTCTCAGCGTATGGCGGGACATTTAAGTCTCCTATGACTGTTAATACTTGGTTGAGATTAAAGGTGTTCCTTTTATTTGGAGTGAGCTGTTGCTTGAAGACCCACTTAAGTTTTTTGATGTAACGCTTCCATAAGTTTTCTTTCAAGTTAGTTATTTCATGTTCTATATCAATTAAGGACGTCTCTCCTATTAGTTGCTAATGTTCTTGGCACAGGTCTTCATAATGTTTCTTAGGGCAGTAGTACCTTCTCTTGGCATCAGTTAACGCCACTCTAAGACAAACCTGTTTGGTTTTAACCAGTACTGCCTTGGACTTTACTGGCAGTTTAATTTTGAAGATTGAGGTTGGGAACACTTCGTTGATCTTACACTGCTTTAAGAATGTCAGGGTTTCTTCTGCCTTTATCTTCTTGACGCCAGTTTTAAGGCATTCCTTCTTCTTTCTCCTCAATATCAGCTGGCTCTGCTCCATTTAAACGAATAAAATTTACTCGGAAAACTCTGCTTAACTTGAATGCATAAAATAAACAAGACTAGCACTTTTTGCAGTGAGTTTAAACTTTATTTAATCTAGTACGCAAACGCTTTCGGTCTTTCGACCATCATCAGGCAAAAATTCCATATATAACGGAATAGAAGGAATGTAAGAGTTGCTAAGGCAACCTTGGTTCTTAGAACACATGCATTCTAAATTATTTACATTAACTTAAAATTGGAACAATTTTTTAAAATGATACAATTTTCAAATAACTGAGACTATGTATGCACAATAAATAAATGCAAATAAAGACCAAAATAAAGTAAAATAAAATAAAGTAAGAATACAGTAAATAAGTAGATAAAACAGTTTTAAATCTCGGACGTGAAAGATAACCTTCGTTAGCAATTCTTATAACATGGTACACCATCAAGTTAATAAGTTCATTTGTGGGTACAATTAAAATAAGTAGAAAAAACAGTTTTTAGAATGTCGGACAATTCTTATAACATATTACACTGCCAAGTTAATAAGTTCAATTCGTTGGTACAATTAATTTGCTGTCCGTTCCAGTGCTTTGGTTAGGGCAAATTTCCATGCCTGAGATAGTTCCCAGGCCATCCTATCATTTATTAGATTTTCACTTTCCTTTCTACGAAGTATTTCTAGGGATTCCGTAATAGTTGGTTGCGTGTGTGGTGGAACTGGTTTGATTACTTTCGTTTGATCCCATAAGATTTCTATGTCTCTACTGTAGGCTTTCTGCGCTAGAGAGGTGGACGTTCTTGCTTGTGCAATGTCCTTTTTGTGCTCTTCACCCTCTTGCGTACCGCTCTAGAGGTCACTCCTAAATACGCGGCTTCCTGCTGTAGTTGTACATCTCTGATAGGAGATGTACAACTACAGGGATCTTGTATACACCTGTACATTCCGACTGTTTAAGTTTGTCTTTTTCGTTTAGGAGAGTATTAAAGACTGTTGGGGCTCTTTTCGTTGCTATTCGCTTGTTTTCCTCTTTGGCTATTTTTCTTATTACATTCAAGTCTTTTAAGTGATAGGGTACTAGGTAGTGATAGGAAGCCTACAGTAGAGACATAGAAATCTTATGGGATCAAACGAAAGTAATCAAACCAGTTCCACCACACACGCAACCAACTATTACGAAATCCCTAGAAATACTTCATAGAAAGGAAAGTGAAAATCTAATAAATGATAGGATGGCCTGGAAACCATCTCAGGCATGGAGGTTTGCCCTAACCAAAGCACTGGAACGGACAGCATATTAATTGTACCAACGAATTGAACTTATTAACTTGGCAGTGTAATATGTTATAAGAATTGTCCGACATTCTAAAAACTGTTTTTCTTACTTATTTTAATTGTACCCACAAATGAACTTATTAACTTGGCGGTGTACCATGTTATAAGAATTGCTAACGAAGGTTATCTTTCACGTCCGAGATTTAAAACTGTTTTATCTACTTATTTACTGTATTCTTACTTTATTTTATTTTACTTTATTTTTGTCTTTATTTGCATTTATTTATTGTGCATACATAGTCTCAGTTATTTGAAAATTGTATCATTTTAAAAAAATTGTTCCAATTTTAAGTTAATGTAAATAATTTTGAATGCATGTGTTCTAAGAACCAAGGTTGCCATAGCAACTCTTACATTCCTTCTATTCTGTTATATATCGAATTTTTGCTGATGATGGTCGAAAGACCAAAAGCGTTTGCGTACTAGATTAAATAAAGTTTAACCTCGCTGCAAAAAGTGCTAGTCTTGTTTATTTTATGCATTGAAGTTAAGCAGGTGTTTTCCGAGTAGATTTTATATATAAGTTTATATATATTACATATACAATAAAACCTGTCTAAGCTGGACACTGTAAGAGCCTGAATTCTGCTCAATATGGAAAATATTTTTATTCCCGAATAACTTCCATAGAAATATCAAAAGAAAATATCTGTATAACGCAGAAACTGTCAAATATGGAGAAGGAACACATTTTAAAATTTTACTGAATAAAATAACATTTGTATAAGATGGAAAAATAATAATTTTTTTCTCAAATAAGTTTTCATTTAATTAGAATACAAAACTTATTCTGAAATTGAAAGCTACTTTAGTTATAATAATTCAGCTACAATATTGCATATTATTTAATCAAATTGCCAATACAGTACAAATATTATAGAAAAAAAATGAACTATATTTGAATAATCTTAGAAATTTCTTTTTATTGAAATTGGGATCAAATCTACATTCCAGACTGGATTTCTGGCATTTATGAGATAGTAATATGCTGCAACATGGCCATTAATTAGTTTCAATTTCATTTTCTATTATTTGGGATATTTCATTTTCATTATCACTTTTGTATCTTTGCTGTTTTTCTTGAAATGACTGAACAAAAGATTAACACTATCATTACAGCTGAAAATAGATCTCATTGAATGTAGCGAAAAAGTTAAAATGAAATCTAAAGAACTGGCTGTTAAATTCAAATGTGGAAAATCTCAAGTTTATGAAATTCTAAAACATAAGGATAAAATAAAAAAAAAGAATGGCTATCAGGTAAAAGGAATTTAAGTTCCAAACATTGATTAAGAATAACAGGAAATGAAGATCTAAATTGTATTCTGTATGACTGGTTTGTTGACACATGCATATAATCACACCACACCACATTATTCATATCACAACATTAATTTGAGAATTAAACAATAATTAATAATTATTTTATTAATTTATGTTATGATGTAACTATGTATTGGATTAATAATTAATTATTTAAATTTAAGTTGAGGTAGCATCACCAATTATTTAATAATCAAATTTTAATATTTAACTAATTTCCCAAAATAAAAATTTGCCTTAGCCTTGAATCAAACCAGGAATATTGAGTTATTGTTCCAATGCTTTAACCAATTAAACTATCAAAGCACTGGTAGATTTCATTTCAGGAAGTTTATATATTAATTAATTTGGCTGGTTTAGAATATATAGGCTAATCCAGTAATCTGGTGCTGTATTTTATTTATATATTATCAAAATATGTACTATTGCAATAATAATATAGTGTAAATGCATTGAATGTTGTTTTTTTTTTAATGCCAGAGTGAAACCTGGATAAGCTGGAATACTGTCTAGGGTGGTAAAATTTTCTGGTCCCTTGCGATTCCAGCTTAGACAGGTTTTACTGTATTATATATTTTTACATATATATTTACATATATATATATCATATATTAAAACTTACATGTATACATTTCACCAAAACACATTAACGGCTGTATTCACCACAGTGAAAATTAATACTCTGATCCAAGATCACTTCCATTTTTCGTATTCACCACAACAAATTTCGTGAGTTAATCTCCAATTTTGAGTAGTTATTTAACTCGTTCTTATCGACGGATTAATTCTCGAAGATGGAGTTGATGCATGTGCATAATCAGCCAATTCAGAAACCAAGATAGATGACTGTGATTTGGGAATTTGTACAAAGACTTCTTGCTTTAACAAAAGTTAAAAGAAAACAGTTTTTTTTTCAAAAAAAAGACAATCTCGAAAAATATATATAAACTCAAGGTTTAAAAAAAAATTAAGAAAAAATTTATGCAATTTTCCTATCTTCATTTTTATTAAAGTGTATATCCATAGTAAATATTAAAAAAAATTAGTTCTCTATTAATTTGAATTTGCAGAAAAGCATTATTCAAATAATGAGTTATATTCAATAAGAAATAATGATATTGATGTACTAAATAGAGATCAGTTCCATGACTGATATTATTTGCATAAAGATGAAGTTTGTTCGCTAGCTGAGAAATTTCATAATGAACTTAGCTTTAATAGAGAAAAAAACTATCTGTTACCTATTCTTCCACGCTTCTGATTTTTGATTATTAGAAAATAAAAAAAATTAATAACCAATATAGTTTTATATTTTTCTATTAATCCTAATAACAATTCTTATCAAAATTTGAATAATTTATATTAACAGAATACATTCCGACCTTCGTACTGAAAAAAACAATCTTTGTACATCAAAATACAGGCTCAAAGTCACGTGACACAATTCAACAAATCAAAGCTATTCTTACAAAGCGGCAAGAGTTAAACAGCTGATCAAATAATCCAGTTTCAGAAAATGTTGGTGAATACAAAAGAAAAATAATTGGAGTTCACAATTCGATCCGATTTATACGATCTATGAATTGACACTTGGTTGGTGAATACAGCCATAAAACTTTTAATATAAGTTATAATCAAAATAAAAACTTAAATTAATTCAAAGATAACAAATTTTGTAAATATTATATACAGTAAAACCTATCTAAGCTTAAATCCCAAGGGACGAGAAAATTTTTCTGCCTTAGATAGTTTTCCAGTTTATACAGGTTTCATTCTGGCTTAAAAAGCAACATTCAATACATTTACAATAGTACATATTTTGGTAATATATAAATAAAATAAAACACCAAATTATTGTATTAGCATATACAGGTAGGCCTTGATTAGTGCGAATAATTGGTTCCACGAATTTCTCGCACTAATCGAAGTATTAACTCTATGGAAAATATGGTAATTGGTTCTTGCTTTGTGAGATTCCAGCCATTAGCTAACTTCACAATGAATAACTACAATAAACTTAACACTAACTGTTGGAGAAATATTTATTTTCATATTTTACATCATTGATCAACATCTAAATTAATAACTTACCAGGAATTGCGTCTCATATCATCATCAAACTAACCTTAAAAAAAAAAATTCGTGGCAATTTGTAACTAATAAGCTGTCTTAGCTGATGTTTTATATTTTATATTGTGTCCCGATTGGTTGAATTCGAAATAAGTTAGCATGACGTAGAAAAATTTTTTTAAAGTTTCGCTCTGATTGGTCTTTAATTAGCAAATAATCTATTATTTTTTAATTCGAAAATTTGAATTTTTAAGATTAATCGTTCTGATTGGTTACTAACGTGCATATAAATGACATTTAATTTTTTTTATTTTTTTAAATTTATAAGCTGAAATTAAAATGCTCTCTTTAATTTTTTTTTAAATAATTTTGTGTTTAAACGGAGAATTAAGATAATAGATGTTTAATAAAAGTATTTTTTAATTAATTAACGATATAAAATTTAAGGGATGTGTGGCACAATCTGAGTTCATAATTCAATTTCCATTGGTCGAATTATATAACGTAAACTATTCAAATTAGAGTAAAAGTGAATTAATGAGTACCAACTACCAACCCCAAAGCGCAAAATTTAATGAATTTTTTTGATTTTCTAGCGTTTTCAGTTGAAGAGAGATATATTTATATATCAATAATAACGAAAAAAAATAATAATATGATTAACTATGGAGGAGTTATGCAAAGGAAAACAGTGTTTTTCTTTTGCTAATTCTTTTAAATATCGTTGTTTTCTCTCCAGAAATTCAGTTTTTCTTGACAGTGTTGGCAAGTTGCCATAGTTGAACAATATACTTGGCACACCGCCAAAGACACAACAACCTCCTCAGCAAAGCACAAACTACAACTCTTCCAACCAAATGCTTCTCGGCGTTGCTTCTTTCTCTTTTTCTTTCGTCTTAAAGCTAATTCTTGGTGCTGAATCTTGACAGATGTGATTGCCTTTCTGAAGAGATGGACTCTTTACCCTTCTTCACTTTGCTATTCAAATTTTACTGTATTCGCGCTCATATTGCCAAAAATTGAGGGGCTGTACTTAAATTAGGGGCGTATATTGCTCTCGTCTCTCTCTCTCTCTTTTTTTTTCTTTCGATTTATAAGTTGAGAACATAGGACGGGAGTCGTTGATAGGATTTTGGGTGGAATGGAGATTTTATGTCACGTTGCCAAAACTGGATTGCGGGTTTTCTTGGCTTTCTCAGTAGGAAATTATGTTTGGACTAATCCGTGCCGTCATTTAACTTCGTGTAAATTTGGATCTGGTAATTGTTTCGGAAGCGAGACAATGTACGATTCACATAGATCTAATGATGAATGGTATAAATTTGTTTCCGTATTAATAAAGATGATTCTTGGATATTCAGCCAATCTCTCTGATTCGGAAACTGAAAAACGGTTTGTAATAGCTGTTTTAAAAAATAAACTTTGATTCTTCCATAAGATTATCAAAAAATTTTTATTGGAATTTTACATAAATTATAATTTCTAAAAGAAGATTCAGATTAATATCGAAAGAATATCACTTTTATGAGAAGGACTGCTAGAAAAATGTAAATTTTTCTATATATTTTGATTTTCAAAAATTAAATTTTACTAAGTAAGTCTGTGATTTGTATTAAAAAATTTGCTATAGCACTTTTTTAAGCTTGTAGGAGGGGAAACAGACATATAGACCCACCACAAGTGATAGTGCGCGTGTTAAAACGATTACTACTGTCAAACACGATAACTTAGCACATAAATGAGAATTTCATTGTGTGAGAAAAAAAATTTCTTGTCGACCAATCTTGTCGAGTGTCTACAGCAGATTGGCTAAGCATTTGACCAATGGAGATCTTCTCCATAGTTCTATAAAACTCGAGTTGTGCAAAGAACGAATTTAGATTTAGTTCTCCAGTTTCGAACTTTAGAATCAGAAACCATGCATTAATTTTGACTTTTGCATTTTTTTTTCTTAAATAATTGTTATAGGAGAAATGAGCTGGTTTCGAAGGATTAGATCCGAGACGGTAGAAGATAACTACACAATTCTATTGGTGCCACTTTGGAAGAAAAGATGAATGTCAAAGTCCAATAGTCGAAAGGTGATGGAAAAGTTGGAAGGTGACAGCATTAAAATCAGAACAAAGTAATATCATTATTTGGTGGAACATCCTTCAGAGATGATTCATAAATTGGCTTATTTATATGTTTTCAGTATTTTTGTTTATGGTGAGTATGACCTTTTTTAAATTTATAAATATCTAGATAATTATCGTTTTAATTAAGCTGAAATTTTTAATGATCTCTTTTGGGTATAGTATATCTCTGGGATTTTTTAAATAGCAACTTTTTATGGAAATATTCTTTTAACATTTTACCTGACACGATTTTTTTAGTTCTTAAACTACTTGTTTGCTTTTTTTGGTTTCGAAGAATTTTAAAATAATTGCTTTATAGATTTACTATATATTTAAATATTTATCGTTGTCAAGATACAGACTTATTTTTTTTTTATTTCCAATAAATCTGACATATGAAATTTTATTTAATAATTTTAATTAATTATTTTAAAAGTATAATAGTTTTATTTTGTATCTAGTATTCGAGTTTTATATATATATTTAAAATTTTAACTATTCTGCGAATAGATGTGCCTAGGCTTACATCTACATACAGTAATTTTTCTTATACGTTTTATAAAATTTTTAAATACGGTTAATGTTGTTTATATGTACTTTTTGTACAAATTATATCAGAAAAAAAATATTAGTTAAGTCTATTTTAAATAAATATATCCTCATATAGTTCAATTTTTGATGAATTTTTAATATAAAAAAGTTGCCATTGTGCCTGTTTAGTTACGTCAAGTTTAAATTTTGTTAATTGAATTTTTCATTTTTAGACATTTATTAATTTTAAATTACTGTCAGATTCTGTATATCTATCCTTTATAGTTTTGAAAGTTTTGATTTCACTAGAATAATTTGTTTGATGATTTTCCAGAGTTCTAAATAACAAATGCACTTTTTTTAATTCTTTAGAAATTTAAAATTCTCCTTACAAAAACGCCTAATATGATTGAATTTTTTCAGGATTTGATGGACCTATAGAAAAACGTATGGGACCCGTCTTCATCTCCGAACCACCAAGTTCTGTTGATTTCCTAAATACAACAGGTGTTGCTGTGGACTGTTTAGCATTTGGTAGTCCTTCGCCTCGTATATCATGGCGTTTAAGGGACGGCAGCCTCGCAGAGAATGTGCCAGGACTTAGACAAACTCTACCGAATGGTACATTAATCCTATGGTCCTTTCGACCCGAACAATATCGCCAAGATGTACACGCGGACGTCTACAGGTGTCTGGCCAGCAACATGGTTGGAACTATACTCAGCAGAGACATCCACGTCAGGGGAGGTAAGCGATGACGTCACAGCTGATCAATATCCCTTTTAGCCGCCACTTAATTTACCAATTCTATGGATTGCAGTTGTCAAACAATACTACGAAGTACAAGTCTACGATGAATATGTCATCCGAGGTAACACAGCTGTATTGACCTGCCATATTCCTAGTTTCGTAAAAGATTACGTCACAGTGACGTCGTGGATACGGGATGACATTGTTACCATAACCTCAACTGTACAGGAAGGTCGGTAGCTTTTCTAAATCTACATAAATAAATAATTCGAACTGAAATTTTTGTTTTACAAATTTTACTGCTTATCCGATCTTCTGAACAGCAAATTTGTATTGACGACTTTTATAAACGTTGAGAGTGATTTAATACATTTTTCTGATTAATTTCAGGAGGTAGATACAGTGTCTTCTCTTCTGGTGAACTACATATCCGCAACGTAACACCCAGTGATGGGTCCATGAGCTATCGTTGTCAAACTACCCATCGTTTGACTAATGAAATCATTGTCAGTGCCACAGCCGGAAGGTTAATAGTTACAGGTAAAATTGGCATATTTTAATTATTTTAGACTATAAAATTTTAAATTATATATGACTTCGCAACTTGTTAGACTCTAGTGGAACAGTACCGCCTCGGATAACAGACAGTCGGAGTACTTTGCCTGCTGTACAAGGTAATACTATAGAACTCCCGTGTGCTGCTCAGGGCTTTCCCGTGCCTAGATATAGGTAAGAATAAATTTTTAATATTTAAGACCGAGTTGAAACTAACAGGAACTAGAATTCTGACTTTAATTAAACAGTTTTGAATCAACACGAGTTTTTGAGAACATACCAAAGAAACACTAAAATTATGCATACCACGACAAAAATACTTGTTTATGAAAATATTTCAACATATAATACTGTATATATAAGTTAAAATAGGAGTTATTTACAGTGTTTTTCTCTTCTGGCGAAATACATATCCTCAAATAGCCAATGATGGGTTCTCAATTCTAATTTTATTCATTTGGGATTAATAAAATTTTCAGGATTCCTTTTTAATTAAATCAATAAGATTTTTTCGATCCAGTTTGGTATCAACTCGGTCCATTGCATCAATTGTTATCATCATCATTAATACGAAAACGACTTGCAGTTGGTACAAATATGCAGGAAGGAATAACTCCCAGTTACTTTCGGTTTATCTGGATCCGCGGATGACGCAGTTGAGTGGGTCATTAATTATTCGTCAAGTAAACGTGGAAGATGAGGGGAAATATGTATGTCTGATCAGCAATAGTGCGGGTGAAGAAAGAACGGAAATGGTACTTGTTGTAACAGGTAAGAAACTTTTTTGTCCTAGATAATTTTTATCTATGACGTATCATCTTCTTTAAGTTAAAAAAATCAATCACATTATTGGTTCTATGTTCAGATAAGCCATTCTTGTTTGAATATATGTGTCTATGAGCACTTATCTGAACCGATTAAACCAATGAAGCACTTAATATAAAAACACTGAAAAAATATCAATCACGTGTAGTTTGAACTGATCGTTTCAAATTTCAAATGAATAATTTCAGATATGAGTTAACTTAAATATTAATTTAAGTTAATTAAGTTAAATTTAACTTACTTTTTAAATGCGAAGAAGTTATTCGCAATGATCGATAAATCATCTTAAATGAAAATTTACCATAAAATGTCGAAGCAAGAAAGTTTGCGAATGAATTTTTTTTTTAATCTACGATGTCAATCAAAGAGATTTAACAATGTTCGTAGCGTGATCAATTCTTTTTTTATCAGTTAAAGTTCACAGATTAAATATATAATCAAAGTAAATTTGACTTTGCGTAGATTAAATAAACAAGATGTTTACCAAAAAATCTACTATGTGGCAATAAAAAGCGATAAAATGCCAGTTGTCCTTTCATTACGATCAATTTTTGTGAACACGTGATTGTTTTGTCAACGATACACGTAAATATATTGATTTGGAAGTGTGGAGTTTAGTTCGAGTTTGTGTTAAGTCACGAACGTAATTTTTATACACTCATGATAAGAAAAGAAGTTTTATTATTATTATTGTGGAATTGCTAATTTTCATTATGAGCATCGTGTAAAAGAAACATGGTGTTGAAACTTCCACGTGACAGTGATTGAAAAGTACTTGCCAAGAAGTTGATCGAACAAAATTTTCACCATTGTAAATGATAGTCACGTGATTTTTGAAACATTCGATTTGAAATAGCCTATCGTCGCTCATAAATTGATGACTTAAAAGTTTCTTTCGATCACTTAATTAAAAAATCAAAATAAATTTGCACGAAAATCTGTCTTTTTATAAGACAGGTTTTGTGATATTAAGGCTTTGTTTTAATCATGCTGACAATTGTGCAAATTATAACATAGATATATAAAACTCGTTATAAAAATTGTTTGCATGGTCATTGTTATGATAGCGAGTCATAATTTTTATGGAAAAATTATTATTAAACCAATACTTCTGAATATTTAGAGAATCGTGAAAAAAATTGTTGCATGATTAAGAAAGAGGAAATTGGATTATTCTTTAAAGTATTATGTTCAGTTAACATCATGTGAAAGAATCAAAGTATGTAACCTAAATGGACATGAATATAAAACTCAACGCATTTATAACAATTAAAAGATTTAAAATAAAACCTACCCTCGTATTAAATGATCGAATTTTTTTCTGCGTAATACTAAAAATCATTCCACATCTTGGCCATTCAACAATTGTTTAGTGCATGAAAGTATTTTATTACTATTATAGTATTATATTTATTGCCAGTAGTTTCAATCTAACAGACTGCCGTTAACGTTTCAGCTCATTTATCAGCACATGTACAGCCTCAGCAACAAACAATTGATGTTGGAAAAACAGCAAAATTTAATTGCTCATATTCTGGCCATCCAGTCAACAGTATCACTTGGATCAAAGACGGTAATCCTATATTTGAAGATGGTGTTCGAGTGCGGGTATTATCCAGGAATGTTCTCGCTATCTCAACAGTGCGAAGAGAAGATAGTGGAATGTATCAGTGTTTTGTGTCCAATGAAGTTGAGTCTGCTCAGGGAACTGCTCAGCTGTTGTTAGGAGGTCAGCTACTACTCTCTACAGAATAACATTATCTGTGTTAATACGTTCATTCATTGATTCATTGATTCTTGTCTCTCCGCAGATGCAACCCCAGTTTTTCATTACGTATTTTCTGAAGAAACTCTGCAGCCGGGACCATTTGTATCATTAAAATGTACTGCTTCAGGCAATCCCTTGCCCCAAATTACGTGGACCTTAGATGGATCTCTATTACCCGAAGATCAACGTTACAGAATTGGAGATTATATTACTCTGCAAGGTCACGTGGTCAGCTATGTTAACATCACGTCAGTTCGCGTGGAAGATGGTGGTGTTTACGAATGTCATGCAAAAAATACAATGGGCACAATCAGCCATTCGTCAAGGCTCAATGTTTATGGTCTGCCTTACATCCGTCCAATGAAGGATGTGTCTGCTGTTGCCGGAGAAAGTTTGGTGCTTAGATGCCACGTTGCGGGGTATCCAATAGAGACTATCACGTGGTTAAGAGGTAAGTTTAAACCACGTTTCTGTTTTTCGAAACGAAAACACGATATCCTATATAACTTATAAACAATCATGTAGTTTATACTCAAAATGGCTCTTATTAAATATAATAAAAGAATTTTTTATGTCGAGGAATTTACTAATGGATTAAAATTCATATTAGCAATATAAATCTTTGAAATAGAAAATGATATAAAATGATATTGATGATTAAATCAATGAAATGATATAAATCAAATAAATGATAAGTTTACGATATAAAATATTATAGTCTTAAAACTGTAAAATGACTCTCAAAGAGACTTAAAATATATTTCTTGTTTTTTATTAAAAATACAAAAATTTATTTTGAAATCATCTTTTATTTTAATATAAGGCAGAGGAAAAGAATGCCGATGATAGAAAGCAATGGCTATAAAAATAACCACAGCAATTTTTCTTTCTTCTAAGCATCTAGTTTAATTATATGAGAATCGAATGAATGATTGTTGCAAAAAAAAGAGAAATCTCAAATATTCAAATAAATGATTTTTATTGGTAGAAAATAGAAAACATAAAGCGTATACCCCGTGAGACTTTACAGTACAATGGCACAAATTCAAAGTAAAGATGAAAGACATGTTTCTTTTCAGATGGAAGTCGAATGCCAATCAACCGACGACAGGAAATGTTTCTAAATGGTACGTTAGTTATTAGAGACGTCCAGAGAGGTGTGGATGATGGATCATACAAATGCAAAGCGTCGAATAGACAAGGACAGAGTGCCTCTGGTACCGTCAGGGTGCATGTCATGGGTGAGTAATTTGTATTTTCTTGTATGGTTCCGCTCACGTCATCAGTGATATTCACTGTCCAAAACTTCTCCACTTCCATGTATCAAATCTATATCTCTCCAGTTTTTTTTACATATTCTCAAATCTTATTCAAAAATTCACAATTTTTGTAATTTTGAATAATTATTATATTGTTTTGATATTCTTTTATAGTAGTTATAACATTTCAAGTATTATTAATGGTGACAAATACTTGTTGCAGTTAAACCCGTGATTGATCCATTCGCATTTCCACGCAATTTACAAGAAGGTATGCGCTCACGTCTCGTTTGTACGGTGATTCAAGGAGATCCACCTTTCGTTATCCATTGGAGAAAGGATCGAAGACCTATAGAACCGGGACTCGGTGTTGGTATCCGAAACGATGATTTTTCTAGTGATCTTACTTTTGCCAGTGTCAGTCCACGCCATAATGGGAATTACACTTGCATCGTTAGTAATGCTGCGGCCTCCGTCAGTCATACTGCTACGTTGATTGTTGATGGTGAGTTAATTTTCTTTCCCGTTTTACACCAAGACTACAATGTATTGTGTCGACATGGTTCTCATTTTGTATATGTTAGTTCCTCCCAGATGGAATGTTGAACCACGCGATGTTTCCGTTGTGTCTGGACAGAATGTTCGAATCGACTGCCTTGCTGATGGCTTTCCAACACCTGTGATAACATGGGAGAGAGGCTCAGGTAAGATTAATTTTATTTTTACTTTATTTTGGATAAGTCACGGTAAAATACGTTTTATAATTGTTTATAAATTATTTATTACAGTTAGTTCTCCCCATCATTACACTGTTATAGCTAGTGGGCCACATTATGAGGTCTATGCCAATGGTTCCTTGCTGATTAAAAATGTTGAAGAAGACGACGGCGGGTATTATTTATGTCAAGCAACCAACGGTATCGCTTCTGGTTTAAGTAAAGTCGTCTTCCTTACTGTACATGGTAAGCTGATATTTACGTCTATAAAAATAACAGTGATGCCAATAAATATTTGAAAACTTCTGAAAACCGTGTTAGGATCTATTATCAAATTGATCGATTATATTAGTTAGCTATTAAATAGAAAGATTTATCTAATTAAACTCTGTAATATACAGATGGGTTTACTTAATGATGATTTAACGAGAGATTTAACTTGGCAGAGATTCAAGAACGAATCCGACACATTTAATTTCCAACTCTGCAATCTTGTGACAGTTTGACAGTGTGGTAATGTTTAACAGCTAAATGGACCCAAAAACTGTGCAGAAGTCCCAATTAAAGTTTTTAAATCGCTAAAAGAGAAAGCACTCTACTAGATAATCTCTTACTCCTAATTGCTGCAAAGCCGATGACCCGAAGTTGCATCGCAATCATAACTCTGCTTCTGTAGAATGCATTAGGAACCATATTTGAGGTTCTCGACACGCATTACTATTTGGCATAATTTCGCACATTAGTTTAATCTGTAAGTTTACGCTTTTTGGAAATGGAAGAAATGATTTTTAAAATGGAGATTTGTTGTTTTTTTATTGTTAAAACAACAAATCCTCATTTTTGTTTCTCTCATCTCCATCATCATCTAAAGAGAATCTGATAATATTCTATTCAGATTCCTTAACTGTTTCAACTCGAATATAAATACCGAATGCCTTTTTTCTGAGATTGAAATTTTACATTTATATCTCTATTTTATATTAAATAACATGATAAAGATGATATCGAATTTTTAATTTATTTTTCTCATTAATTTTTTTGAATGCATATAACTACATTATTACATCCTATATAAATTCTGGACAAAATATAAAATAAAAACAATTTTATTTATTCTTTTAAATGAATTATGAAGCAGTTAAGTGAATTAAACAACAACTTAATTATAAATTATTTATAGATAATATCTAGATAACGATAACTGAAGTCAGTGGAGAAGTTTAGTTAGCTTATACTGTATATTTAACATTAGAACTACATTATCTAAATCGACTAACATTTAAAGGTCTTAATTGATTATCTAATTCATTATCAAAGACTAAAAATGTATATTAATTGATGATTATCTTAAAAATCTGTACTTTTTCCTCCCTCTCTTTAAATTCGTATATTTACATTATATGATGTTTCTACATTAAATTACGAACTTTTTACAGTTATTTAAGACGAACCGAAATTAGGAAACTAACGAAAATTTCTCTTACCTTTTAATAGTTCCGCCAAGATTCGAAACCAAGTTCAGGAGCGAAACTGTAAAGAAAAACGAGATGGTGAAGATGCAGTGCTCAGCTTCCGGCGACGATCCAATGACAATCGTGTGGAATATCGACAAACAGCCATTGAATCCAACAGAGGAACCGCGGTACGAGATGGAAAATTGAATCTACAGCAAGCTCCAGTTTCATGATCAATATAGGTGAAAAGCTACTATTAAGGAGAGAATATTCTGGACTTTAAAACGCACTTAGAAATCTTGAATAGTCACTATCACCTGGGATTTAGAGGGATAACTATTAAAATAAATAGAGGAAAAAAAATTCTTCAGAAGTTAGGATTAGCAAAACTATTTAATTTGCTAGTTTTTTTTAATCCTCCAAAATTTAGATGTCCTTCAAAATTTTCTTTCGGTGCGATTTAGCACATAAAAAAAATTCAAATTTATATCTAATAACAAAAGATTATTTTGGTTCTTTTTGTTAAAGAAAGAAAGTCCTTTAGAGATTTTTTCCTTCTTCACTACCTTATTTAGTAGCTTGGTACTGATAATTGAATGTGAATTATTCATAATCTTCATTATACGTTTGTAAATAATTGGGTGAGTGTACATGTATGTTGATAGAATTGAAAGATGGATATCGTGCTAAAGTTTTCATTTTGTATACATGTAAACACATCTGAAATATATTTTTTAGTAAACTAATATTAACTAATAACATTTTTTTTTAAATATTTGTTTGCTTTCTGATTATAAACATTCGAATATGATTTTTTTCAATATTCATAAACTAATATTAATTTAATATTATACTATCATTTTAAAAATAATTTTATTTGTATTAAAAAAAGTAAAAAAATAAATACTTAAAATATTTTTTAGACAAGATTATTATTTTTTATTTTTTTTTTTTAACGATTTAAAATCATCGTAGAATTTTAAAAATGCACTAAACTTTTAACAGAAAGCATTCATAGTTAATAAAATTATATTTCGACAATTATAGATATCAAAGATAAAATTTATAATAATAAAGTTTATATTAATTAGGTATTCAATAAAAGAATATGGCGATAAAAAACGCCTGTCCTCCGAAATCACAATCATGTCTGCCGAACGGAGGGATTCTGCCCTATTTACGTGCCTTGTGACAAATGCGTTTGGACGAGATGATATGAACATAAGACTCATCGTACAAGGTAAGCAACTGTTAGATAAAATGAAAAATTATTGAATAAAATCAAATTCTTCATTGTTTACTATCAGAATAAAGTTTAAAAATTGTTTAAAAACCAAGCCGATCAAATGTTCCCCAGTGATCCTATTTTTCTTTTTCTTTTCTTATGAATAGAAGCGAAGAGAGAGAGAATTTAGATCATTTCTTCCATTCAGATAAAAAACAAGTTTTGCTTTTATATAAAGAAAGTTTTTCTATCAAAAAAAAAAGAAAAAAATCTAAATAATTCAGAGTGAAATCATTATCAATCTTTCATCTTCTCGAAAATGTTTTTGAATACCCGGTAATTACTTTTTATCACAAAGTTAAAGAATAAATTAAAATGATTCACTATATAAATAGAAATTAATTAATGGTTAGAAAAATCCCGTTCTTTGAATGGTAAGCATGGATACGATTAGTTCATAAAATTTTGTAAAAGTTAAGTTAGCCAAA
Organism: Olivierus martensii; assembly: GCA_000484575.1. Taxonomy (NCBI): domain Eukaryota; kingdom Metazoa; phylum Arthropoda; class Arachnida; order Scorpiones; family Buthidae; genus Olivierus; species Olivierus martensii. The sequence continues at coordinate 99,399 of AYEL01086471.1, forward strand.
ATCTAGTTAGTTTCCTTAATGGACATAACAACTTTTTACTTCATTTTATTTGATTGATAACTTAAAAACTTGAAAGAAAAAAATTAAAAGAAATATATTTTTTTAAAATTTTTGAATATCAAGCATCAATTTATAAAATTATATAATAAAAATGAAAATTTTAGCGTTTTATTTTTCATTAAAGAAACAAATTGACATGATACCAGTCAAATAATTAGAAAGCTAAAGTATACAGTACACATTCGAATAAATGAAAAAACTTTTTAAAAATATTAGGTTTTTATTATTATTTTAGGAATTTTACTTGTTTCGAGTGTCATTATAATATTTAATAACGTTGGTTTGGGTTTCAGAATCCCCAGTGAATTCAATGACTATAGAGTGGGCGATGTTATATCAGTAAATGATTTCAATTTTTTTTTTTTACATTTAGCATTATTATTTATGAATAACGAAAAATTTTATTATTTCTTGTTACTCAAATTATGAGAAATTATTCATGAGTTTTTACTAAATTAATAATTTTAGCAAATAATGATTAATTTAAAGAAAAAAACATTTTTCTGGTATCAAACATTATTAATTCATTATTACAGTAAAATAAATCAAACTCCTGTGAAAAATAGGAAGAAAATATCTTTTTTCTGCTTCTATTCAAATATATTAATGGTTAAAAAAAAATATTATTAACCAATCTGATGCCTAAGATTTTAGCAATATGCTTGGATAATCGCAAATTTCTCACTAAATTTTTTAGTTGAGATAGACTAAACATCTGGGTAATCCTGATTTTGTGTATTACAATGAAATTCATCATCAGTATCTGAATCAGAATTATTAAGTGAATCTTGGAAAGTTTTTGATGGAAGAGGAACTGGAATTCTGGGCCATAAGAAACAGATCATAAATCTGAGGACAATTTGGATAGAAAAAGGCTTTCTTATTTTTTGAGTTATAGCCTTCAACATCACAAGCAAAAATAGCAGTTGTCGCATTAATTTTTTTAGTTCCTTCTATATCATTGGAACACCAAATCCAAATGTTTTCTTTTTGCTTTTAGACCATCTTTTTATACCTTTGTAATTCTCATTCCACTTCCTTGTTGTAGAGGGAGCAATGAGTAGAAATCTCAATTTTGAACTCCTTCCTTTGGCTAGAAGAGCTCTGATTCTATTTAAACCAAGATGTGAGGTATCATTCTGCTCTTTGAAGCACCAGATGAAATCACCTAATATTTAGTACTGAAGGCTAAATATGAATGAGGTTTTGACTGATCTCAAGGGATCATTCCTGATACTACATCTTTCATTATCCTAGTATTGGAGGATAATCAGATGATCATTTTTCTTCCTCCTGTTTTTTAGAATCTGTATGGTTTTTAAAAACAAAACTCTGCATGGTAATTCTTTGAGCAAATCATCTTTTAGGGCTAAAAGGGAAAGTGGTGGTACCAAAGGCTTTTAGCTATTGGGACACATTTCCCAATTAGCTTTCTTAGGTCCTCTGCTGGTATCTCTGATGCTAGTAAGAGGACTGAAACTGTAAGTTCTATTCTTCCTTTTAGGGATAGTAGACATACAAATAGGACTGTTCTTTCAGCCAAAGTTACACTTTACTGAGATGAATCTGGGGTCCTCTTAGATCCTAATACTAAGCTAACAAAATCAATATCATCAATGAATGTTTCTGTAAATAAACAGGATCTGATCAGGTTCATCAGCAGTGATTGGGATTATAAGGGTGCTACTGGGCCTTTAGATAAACTTGTAGTGTCATGAGTCTGAAGTTGGTGTAGATCAATCTCCAACATTCTAAAGCTACTTCTGTCTTTTGGGGAGTGGTTTATTAGGGGCTGTTAAGATCTTGCTCTTATTCAAGAGCCTTGACATTATAAGGGCCAAACACAAAGGCTTAACTGTAAGGGAGCAAAGTTATTTACTCTCATTTCTGAAAGTGGCCCTGAGACTGGTATATTTTTTTAGAGATAGCAAAATGTTTCACTCATGGGATTTCTCTATTAGAAATTATTAACAATCTTACAGATGAAACTTGGAGGAAATTATGATAGCAGAACTTAGTTTCTTCTATATATTTTCCTTATGCTAAGGATGAGCTTCCACTGAAAACAGTTTTTGTGCATTGGTGCAAGTCTACTTAAAAATGAAATTTTTAATTGAATTTTTTTTAAATTATTCCTCTTGGCTAGCTACACAATTTTTCCAGTGATTGTAAAGCTGTTGGAAAGCCAATTCAAAATCCATTTTTTGAAGTTTGTTTATTTCAAATGTCATAAAAGAAATGACCTCTTCTGCAGAAGAGCACTTTTTTTAAAACATTCATTGGTATAAGAAAAAGAAAAAATTCACAAGATGCAAAATCTAGGGAATAGCAGGAAGGGGCAAGATATCCACAGAATGCTTAGCCAAATATTCCAAGACATAGGTTTCTCAATGGGTAGCTGTATTGTCATGCAGCAATTTCCACTCTTGATTTAAAGAAATGATAGCTCTTTCTTCTTAATACTTCCCTAAGACTAATATTGATCTTTTTTTTTTTTCATTATTTTATTGATTATACCTCCCTATAGTATGAATTTATAATGAATCATTCCTTAAATTCCAAAAAAGTTCCAGCATGACTTTATTCTTAGAAAAAAGTACACATTGACTATCTATCTTACAGATGCTGGTATGTGCTATTCCATTGACTATTGTTTTGTTTGGGGATCATACAGATAACACGTTTCTCCAGCAGTTATTACTGATTTTAAAAATTGGGATCTACATCAGATGAGATATTTAAATCATTGCAAATTGAAATTCTGTTATCTTTCTGTTAATCTTTTTTGGGACAAAAAAAATCAGAAATCTTTTTCATGCTTAAATGTTCATAGATAATAATCAAATAATTACCATAAGGTATTCTCAATAAATCAGTAATTTTTTCAATTGTAATTTTTCTATCTTCATAAATAATAGTAAGCATCTGTTCGATATTCTCTTCTATTGTTGAGATTGACAGTCAGCCTTTTCTTGAATCATCTGCAATGTCATCACTGTCATCATTTTTACAAACTTATGTTTTTGACAATGATTGTTTGCTGTATGCTTCCTTTATCAATTTTAATGTATCAATGAAACTTTATTCAAGTTTGTAGCAAAATTTAAATAATTGCTCTTGTTCAAATATAAACATTTTGCTTTGGGACCAACAAATTATAATATTACTGTAATAAACTAGATTTTTTAGATATTGCACATGCACCAAAGCATTTATTTTCAGGCAGAAAAAATTTTTTGTTTACTTAGCTTTATGCAGAATATAACACACTTTTTTATTATTACTTATTTTTTATCCTACCTTGTATAATTATTTTAAATTAAGTAATATATAATTTAGAAGAAACTGAAAGGTATTGGTGAGGAATTTTTAGGAAAAATGCTTTAAAAACTCGTAAGTATATGAAGTGGAAAATTACTAATATTCAACAAAAGTGGTGGAAGGAAAGATTAATGAGACTACAAAACAAGATATAGACAGATTTAATTTACATTTTTTACTCAACTTTTTTCATCTTGTTTTGTCCTCTCATCAATGTTTTCTTCCATCATTCTTGTTGAATGTTAATTTTAGTCCTCTCAGTGTACTTAGGAGTTTAAAGCATTTTCAATTTTATTTTTATTAAATATTTAGTTGGTGATAAATATCAGATAAATTCCTGAAAATTTCAATCCATAATAGTTTTTCAGGATAGTCAGCAATTGGGAATTATGCATGAATTTTTCTTCAGATCAGTAAAATTAAGAAATATTATGCTAATCTGCATCGCAATTTGAAATGTAATAAATTTCAAGAAGGCAAGATGTTAGTGATACTGTAAACCAGGGGTGGGCAAAAGGTGGCCCGCAAAGGCATCTTGTACAGCCTGCCGCATAAATTAGAACACATTACAGTTTCATAAAATGCATAAAATTCTAATCAAAAAGAAAAAATAAAATAATGGATATTCTGTACAAAATATCTGTACATTAGAGAGATTACTTCAAATTTTGATGATATAATTAACCATGAATATAGTAAATTTCACCACACGTACACTACCGAGGTACTCCAAATTTTGATGATATAATTAACCATGAACATAGTAAATTTCTCCATTTGCATTAAGTTGTAAATTTGTTTTTACAAAATTAATTATGTAGGTACCTGTTTTTTTTTACAAAATTATGTAGGTACCTAATATTTTGTAACATTCTGTCATGAACATAGTAAATTTCATCATTCACATTAAGTTGTAAATTTGTTTTTACAAAATTAACTTTGTGGGTGCTAATATTTTGTAACATTCTGATGTTATAGGTTGTTAACAATCAATCAGTCCTAATATTTTGTAAGTTTTAATAATAGGATGTTAGCCATCAATCATTTTTAAATAAAATACTTATGTTTTTAAAGAAAATTATTTGAATTTATTAATTCATAGGACAAATTATTTTCTAATGTTTCTAATGAAAGTAGTTTCTACGGATGCATTTGAACTCTTTGCATACAAACAAAAACTTAGTTTCTACGGATGCTTTTGAACTCTTTGTATACAAACAAAAACTAAGAAAATAACAGTTTCTATGGAATTTTAAATTCTTTGCATACTAACAAAAACTAAGAAAGTACACAAGAAAAGTATATTTTTTCAAATAATATTGATACATGAATATATTCTTTGTGTAAGTATCACAAAAGTTGCTACACACGATAGCGTGATTAAGAAGGAGCAGATAAATTGGCTCAACCAACATACGTTAGCCAGATTGATGTGTGCAAATAAATTGGTGCAACCATTATTCTTGTTGTATATGATGGTGAGAGGAATATGTTTGTGCAAGAATCAATCTTGCTTGAATGTGTATAGTCATTTTAAGGCAAAGTAATTTTTATTAATTATTAATGATTATCTAATTAATAATGAAATTATTAATGATAACATTATTAATTAATAATTATGGCACCGTAACGTTAAATTTGCCCTTAGGTACTTTTCAATTTTTATATGGCCCGCTTCATTCTGAAAATTGTTTATCCGGCCCGTGTCAGAAAATAATTGCCCATCCTTGCTGTAAACCATAACTAAAGAAAACATGAATGCATACAATAATCAGAAATGTATTGATATTTTAAAATTTAAATAAAGAAAACATCAATATATTTGCGATTAATAGCAGTTTGTATATTACAAAAGATATACTATTGGTTATTGCATACTGAAATCTTCGTCTAGCATAGACTTTAAAATGGACTATTGTCTCAATCAAAAGATTCATATTCCAAATGTACTCCATCCATCCAAAGAAAATTCATGAGTGTATTCTATTTAGTTTATATTTAGGGGATAAGCAATAAGATAACCAGTTTCTCATTAATCTATTTCTTCTAATCAACTGTGTGTTTTACAGCAGACATAGCCAAACTATGACCTTCAAACTGAATGCCATTACAAAAAGTTTTAATCAGGCTCATATGATTTCATACTTTTTGAAACAAGCATTGTCTGGAAAAGGTGAAATAATATTAAAAACAATGTTTATTTTATTTTTTTTAATTTTATCGATATAAAACAATTTTAATAATCAGGGTGGTCATAATTAAAGAGAAAGTGTTTAAAGCCCAATATCCAAAAATCAGTTGGGCCAAACTCAGCCAAATTTGGTGTACATACTTTCCAGACTATGCAAAATAGATTTGATAAAGAAAATAAATAGTTCCAAAATGTGCCACCTGGTGGAAAATGCCATTATACATGTCATTTGTTAAAATTACATTATTCCACAACTCCAATAGCAGGGATATTTCGACACGATCATGTTTATGCAGGATGAGCACCCCTCACATAGGATTGACAGTGCAGCAAGTCTGTGACAGCATTTCACCAGAGACCAAATAATTAGCTGACCATTCTCTAAGCCTGATCTTATTTGATCAGGCAAACTGATGATAATAAATCTGTGAAATAAAAAACTTCTAATTGTTTCAATTGTGAAATACAATATATTATAAACATCATATATAAATTTTACCACAGTTCTATACTGGAATTCGTATATTATTCCATTGCATATGTGCACTGATCCATCGCAACATCATCATCACTAATACAAAGGAACCGCTTCTTCTTTATTTTTATTTCCAATTTAAAAAAATCTTTTTATATAAATACATAATAAAAGCATGGCACTATAACAGAATATGCATTTCGGCTTCTTAAGCCCTCTTCAGTTCTATTTGATGTACCATGCTGTAATAATTATTTAAAAATTTTTTTAACATTTAAATCTATTTTCTTTCAAATACAAAAAAATTTTTACATACTGTTTTTTTACTAAAAAACATTCAAAATTCCCTATATAAAATGCCATATATTAAAGATCCATATAAAATCCATATGGCATTTTATATAGGGAATTTTGAATGTTTTTTAGTAAAAAAATAGTATGTAAAAATTTTTTTGTATTTGAAAGAAAATAGATTTAAATGTTAAAAAATGTTTTAAATAATTATTACAGCATGGTACATCAAATAGAACTGAAGAGGGCTTAAGAAGCCGAAATGCATATTCTGTTGTTGTGCCATGCTTTTATTATGTATTTATATAAAAAGATTTTTTTAAATTGGAAATAAAAATAAAGAAGAAACGGTTCCTTTGTATTAGTAATGATGTTGTTGCGATGGATCAGTGCACATATGCAATGGAATAATATACGAATTCCAGTATAGAACTGTGGTAAAAGTGAACACTGCCTAAGAGAAATAATTGTGATAAATCATATATAAAGTTATTTAGTACTTTTGGGGGACCAAATAACCACAGTATCCAAGTTGAGAATAATCTGAATTTTGAGCAAAATTTAGTTATGAATCAAGTTCATAGCTCGAGAAGTGCACGTACTTTCACCTAATTTCATCTTGATTTTTATTTCCTTTTTAAATTGCTTGATGAAAATTGTGTAAATGAGAAATAATTATGATAATGATTATGAGATGTAATTTATTATCAAATATCAAATTATTTTTTATGTTTGATCATACAGTAAAAGTAAATACTATTAGAATCTATGCTTTGATAAAACGACACCTGCTTTTTACTCTTTTTAGATATTAAGAATTACAAGCACTATAAGACTATTATTAGAATCTATATTATAATTAGTCAAACGTGGCTGGCTGGAGTCCCTTTTTCAGACGAAAGTCTATTAAAAAAGTTCATCGTAAGTAAAATCAAAACCTCAAAATTGCATGCTTAATGTCTAGAAATCACATTGCACACACCATCCTAATGGTATATGACATCGATAAGATGATCCACTCATTTTGAAATATGACCAAAGATTTGAATACAACAACTCAACTCAATTTAACTATACAAAATATAATGTAAGGGAAAAATGAAACTTCAAACAGTCTCTTGGGAGTCGTGTGACATAGACATATTATTCTAATGGAATTTTTACTGTGATATTTTAATCTGAAATTTTTTTAGAAAAGAAAACAGTTATACAATAACAACAATAAAAAGAAAATATTTTTATGTAATTTATCAAAATTTATTACTAGTCGTTAACTTGATATTTTCTGAAGCTATGTCATCCTAATGATAATGCCATGCACTGACATTAAATCGTGTCGGGTAAAGTAAAATTTTACTTTACCCGATGCGACTGAGCATGTTGCACTGCCGACTCCAACCCATATTTATATAAGGCATCAGATAAACAATGCCAGGCTACCTGATGCACTGCAATACAGAAATTCTCGACAATAATTCAAGAATCTTATGTAGGTGCACTGCAATGCACTGGATCACTTTGGGTTAAAGTAAAATTTTGCCTTTTAAATTGATATACTAGTGTTTGTATTATAATAATTTATTTTATATATACAATGGCTGATCGGTTAATGAACATAATCCGTTCCAAGACAATGTTCGTTATCCGAATTGTTCGTTAAAATGTATACAATTACTGGAGCTTTGTTCTATCTTTAGTGTAAGGCCATATGCAGGATCAGAGAACATCTGTACTAACTGTTCAGTTTTGGGTCTCCCCTTCCATAGTATCAACAGGTCATTGACGTACCTTGTATATAGCAACCAGTTTGCTTGTAGGCTGTCTATAACAAGTGCTACTTTTTTACGGTCTACCATTTCAGCAATAGGGCCAGCCATGGGGCTGCCGATAGGTACTCCCTTCATTTGGTGGTAATACTGGGAATTGAACTGGAAGAATGAAGAGTAACAAATTAAATGCGCAAGTTCTCCTAATGCTAAGGGTTAGTATCTGGCGGCATATTTTCTAAGAGGAAGCAGTGGAAGATTGAATACACTGCTGGAATTTCTATAGACGGATAGAGCTTCAAATTCAAGTGTCATCATATTAGTGTCAATAGATGGTGTTAAGTTATGTAGGGTTGTAAGGCATTGGTCTGAGGACAAACACATATACTGATATTGATTTAACTTCTGGTCACACCACTTCTGTAACTCTTTCTCCAAATAATATGTTGGGGCTTGAAACTTTTCAACAACTGGTCTAATACTCAATGGGGTCTTATGAGACTTAAGAAAACCAAAAAGGCGGGGGCATACAGCATTTTTAACTTTTTGTACTGTAAGAAACTCCGGGAATCCTTATTATAATATACAACAAAGTTTGTTGTATATTATAATAATATTTATGTTTGTATTATAATTATATCTATGTATATAAAATACTCAAAAATTAAGTTATATGATTGCACCATTCTAAAACAATATATATAAAAATTTAATTTTGAACTGTAAGAACACATATTCTATTTTTGTTCTGGTTGAATTATTATGTACGCTAATGATGGTGCTCACACCAAAAGTGGTGCATTGCATGATTAGAAGTGGTGCACAGAAACTCAGAGAAAAATTTTTTTTAAATTTCTTATTCATTTTATATATATATAAATCAGAATTGCCTGTGCTCTGCACTTATAATGCAAGAAGAGCTGAATAAATTTTTATAAAACAACTTTTGTTTGTTAGGGGATTTATGCAGAAAGGATTAAGACAGGTATTGATTACTAAAAATTAATTTTATATATTATAATTGGCATAAATTACTTGATATAAATCCAAGATGGAAAATTAACGCTATTTGAGCAACCTCATTGGGTTAGTGACCACGTGACATGTTAACTGGGCAATATCATTGGATTACTAAAAGGGCTGAAAAGGGGTATAAGTTTGTATGGCGCATCTCAACTAAAAATGAAAAAATTGACGCATGAACTATAAAAGGTTGGCCATCCCTGGTCTAGATATTAGACTGAAAGTACTTCGTGGTTTCAAATAAAGTAGTTTATTGAAGTCACTACTGCCATTTGTGCTCGATATTCAGTATAGAAAGAGGTAATCTTAAAATTTTTATGAATATATGTTGTTGTGAATGTAAGTTCGATTTTAAATCTATAATTTTTGCTCCATGTATTTCGGAGTCTTTCGGATATTCATTTTCATAATTGGAGAGCATTGTTCGAAAATGACTTTTGATACTTCCCTTTATTGGAATAGTAACAACTGAATTACATAATTGACAAGAGCATTTGTATTAACCATGGAAAAAAAGAAATCATGTTCCCATTCATTGTGGGAATGATAAGTTTTCTTTTACGCTCATAATTATGGTTAAAAGAAAAAAATTAAATAATTGTAGAAGTTTATTTTTTAATAAATTTAACCCTTTTAGTGCAGAACAATGATATACTGTTGTCCGGACTTGAGTAATATAATAAAGAAAGTAAAAACATTTGAGCTTGTATAAGCATTTCTCCAACAAACTTTTGCTTATTCATCAAAATAATCTACATTTATTGTTTTTGATATACCGTATTATTAAATTCTACCAATTAAATTCTTCGATTTCTCTGATCTGCTATATCTTAATAAATGATAAAAGACAAAAAACGAAAACACTTAGAGATAACATCACTTTTCTTGTTTCAACCAGAACATAGACCATCTTTACTACTTATTGTAAAGTGGAAGTTTAACAAGCGAGTTGATCGTAGGATGTTGGTGGCTTGCGATCGACTAAAAAGCTTGTCGAGATCGACTGGTAGCTCACGATCGAGGGGTTGGGCAGCCCTGATATATATCATTTTACATAAATAATGTTGATTAATTGAGGATAGTAAATTTGATATACATCAAACATATTCACTCTTACATTTTTTAAACAGAATGTATATACCTATTTCAATCAAATTATTACTTTCTTCTTCTATATTTAAGTTAGTAATTACATACTATATATAAAAAAAATATCATTCTGTAGAGTTGTGATTACCTGTTTGCTAAAGTAACCCAACTTATAAAATGATATTTTGTCTTGCTGTTCTGAGATTTGTGATACAAATATGTGGTGAAAGCTAATGAAGTTAGACTTCTCAGTCAAGAAAAACATCAGAAAACTAACTATTAATCATTTTGATATAAGTTGTACTTTTTAGGAATATACATACATACAACATATATTGAGGACCTCTTGTATTTATAAAATAGCATGCTCATATTTTTTAAGAGAGTTATAAGTAACAATAACATATATTCATGGTAGTAAAAATTGGCTTGATTTCAAAGATATATTACTAAATTCTTTTTGTAAAAATTATAGATATGTTCAAAAATTTTTGAAAAAATGAAGAATTAAATACACAATAGTCTCAACAGCTTGAATTCAGCTGATTTGAGGCTTTGTTTATTCAAAGATGATCCTATAGTCAAAATCAATTTCAGTGTTTTTACCGAGTCAAATTTTATTAAAGTATATTTCAGGCAGTTTGTTTTTGTTAAAATAATGCATATCATCAGGAAGGGCAAAATAAATCATAAAAACATAAAAAATATTTATGATGAATTTTCTGCTAGTAAAACTGAAACAAACAAACAAAAAACTTAGTTCTGAAGAAGAAGAAAAAATTATGTTTAATAGAACATTTCTTGACTTGTTCTTTGAATTATTATCAGCCACTGGCAAGAAACATAAAACAAAAAATCCAACACAACTGCCATTTTTTTCAAGTCAAAGAAATTCACATACAATTCCCATTTTTCATGTTAATTAGTCAGCCGATAAATAGTCATTGTGAGATTCTGTAACATAACTAAGGAGTTATATGGAAAAATGAACAGCAGTACCATGTAGATATCTCGTGGTTTACACAGTATCAACTTTGTCACTTATTTACTGATTCCCCTTTGTAATATACCAAAAATAATTTTTTAAAATATAATAACCGATTTACTTTTACTCAAATATTTATTTCCTCATCTAACCAACCAGCAAAATCAAAAACCAACTTGTGATAATTTAGAATCACATCAAATAAAAGTTAATCAAAAATATATTACATATTTTTGGAAATTCCATAATTGTGATAATAAAATTTGCAGCAAATAGCACAAAAAAGTAGCAGCTATAGAAGATGCCAAGTGTGTTGATAATGTTACTGAATAAAATCTTTTGACTGCTAAAGGGCTTTTGAGTATTATTTTTAGTTTAAAGACAAAAACTATTTTCATTTTTCAGAATAGTAAGATATTTTCTGTAATAAATAATTTGTTAAAAATGGAAAAATTATTACTGAAAAAAAGTAAAATGAAAGTAAATTTATTATAAATCAATTATTTTATTTTTTTATTTTAATATAAATGCAGCATACCATTTTCTCAGTATGTTAAACATCAATCCAGGTTATCTTAAATAATATTGCTGAACAAATGCAATAAATTATTATATTCTTAATATCAATAAAACAAATCTCAAGTTTACAATAATAAAAGCTTCAGGTTTATTTGCATAATTACTTGATATAAATTTTATAAAAATACAATTAAAATTTTTGAACCAAACTGACATAAAACAATCAGTGATATTTGCATCTGTAAGTGGATTTTATGAATATTAGTAGTTCTTAGTTTATGAGTTTCTGGATTTAACAGTTTTTTCAAATATAACGTGTCAAAACATCAAAAATATGAACACTAATTGCAATAAATAAATTCTAAACATTCATAAAAAAGCATTTAAGCCCACAAATATACTTATACAATACAGTACAATTGGTTTTGTAGCAGAAATTCCATCGTCTGCTTCAATATAAGAAAATTCAAAATGGCAACTGAAAAGCATAAATAGCACATCCTCTAATTTTATTGGCATATTGTGTAAATAACTTCTATTCCTAAACTGTGCTCAAGATAACAGTTCATGTGAATTATAGCTCATCTACTTATTTGTCAATAATAATAAAGAAAAAAATGTTGTTAAATTAATATGACATAAATAATTTCTTTATTGTTATAATTTGTTTGAATTTAAAAATTATATTTCATTTCCTTAGATAAATAAATCATTTTTTAATCATATACTATTACTTCTGTTGACCTTTACTTAATGTGTCAAATTACATTACTGAGAATGGAACTCCTTGATTTAACATTATGTCGATGGAAAACTGATTCTTGGTTAACAAGCTTGCAACAGGAATGAAATAGCTTGTAAAGGTAGAAACTAAGATACTTTAATCCTTAAGGCTGGACATTACACATACTAATAATCTTAATAGAGTATTTAATTTACAAGCACTAGCATAAGTCTGTAAACTACGATGGGATGGGCAACCACTGAGTCTATGATTCTCCGGTTGAGTACCAGGAGAAGTATTTTCCCCCAGAGGGGTCGCTGGAAATCCGTAAGCAGCTCTTGAATTTTGACACGCACAGGTCTGTTGACAAACGCCAGTCGAGCCAAGGCGACCGAGAAGGCGGTTGTTAAGAGAGAGAGAGAGAGAGAGAGAGAGAGAGAGAGAGAGAGAGAGAGAGAGAAAGAAGTGGCGGCAGCTAAAATCTCTGCTGCCACCACAAAAAGAGGTGAAAAGAGCACATCTCTGTTGTTAGAATCTGTGAACAGTTACATTTAGCATTAATGATTATGAAATTTTCATACAAAGTAAAATGAGTAATATTCTGTGTTTCTGTACAAATGGAAGTAAGAATAATCATGAGATTCTTAGAAAATCATCATTAATAAGTTTGAACAAAACTAGAAAGATTAAGCATAAGGTTCATTATTGTTATTTCATATTAAACCAGTGGTTCTCAAATGCTGTGCTGTGGCACACTAGTGCCGCCAAACTTTTTACGGTGTGCTGCAGAAAATTAAGAATGAAATGCATATATGTATGCAATTGTATGAATCATATATATATTAATAGTGAAACGTGGTTGGCTGTATATCACTTTTGCAGTCAAACCATTGTACCAATTCCTATAAATAGGGTATCGTTAGAAAAATCTAACCCTTGAATTTCTGCAACAGCCAAAGTTTTTTGTTGTTATTCATAATTTAAAAATTAAGGAATAAAACTTTAATTAAAATTATAGTTTCTCTAAAATGACAAGATTCGCAGGTGGCGCTATAGCTTAATAAGGGACACTATTTAATGATCCCGTGTACGAGTATGTCTGTAATCTGAATATAATAAATAAGAATAAATATAATAACCTGTTAATAAAAATTCGTTGTTAAATCTAAATTATTATTTAAGATATTTAGATGTGCCGCCAAATTTTAAAATATTAAAAGTGTGTTCCTCAACAGAAAAAAGGTTGAGAACCACTGTATTAAACTGATGTTTTATCCTATTATGTTTTCAAATGAAAAGGTACGAAACGACACTGTGGGTATAAATGAAGACTTTATTTAAACTATCTCCGACATAGCCACTTCACCACTACAACATGTAGTCGAATGTCTGAGCGTTTGCTATTTAAGTAAAACAAAAAATTTCTGAAATTTCAAAAGAATTTTCTCAAAAACGTTATAGTAGTGGCCCCCAATATAGGGGTGATTCTTCATCTACTGTTTATGCTCTTTCAGATGAAAAAAAATATCGGCAAAATCCCAGACACATCAGGTGCAATGTTCCCTTGTTAGTTGATTCTTCCTCATTTTTGCAAGTTTGTTAACAGAATGATAAACTATATAAATTTTACAAAAAGACCACCAGTATTATCTTCATCTTGTCAAACTTATTTGACTTGCAGAAGGCTATAATATAAGATTATTTGTTAAACTAGAAATAAAAGTCAATAAATATTGATATTTAAAAAAAAAAAAACTATTGGACAAATAAGAATATTGAGTAAAACCTCTCATTAGTTTTTTTTCATTTTAAGTTTTCAATTCTATGATATTAAATTCATTATTTCATATTAATTTAAATACATTTTTAAAATGATCAAAATAAACTAGAATTCTGTGTATAGAACTGTACAATTATATAAAAAAATTCTAATGAATCATTCTGATGAAAAGTTTGTGAAATTATTTTAAAACAATTCTATATAATAATTTTAATTCTAGTCAAGCTTGTGAATTATGTTTTACATTACATTTTAGTTCAAAGGATTAATTTAAAATTGGTCAAGAATGCCAAAGTTTAGGAATACCAGAATATAAGTTAAATTCTGTATTTCATTTTGTGGCTAAGTAAGATTTAACGGCATTTAATTTTGTTGTTATTTCTTGAAATCTTATAAATCTGCTAATCATATATCAGAAAATATCTGAAAGCTAAATTTTGTATAATCAATTTTCCCTCTCTGATTACAAGATTTGGAAACACTGAAATGAGACTGTAAACAATTACTTTATGATTTCCTCTACTGTTTTCAATATTTTATGGCATACTATTGCAAAACAATATTTTTCATCCATTTTTCAATAAACATTTTTTTCAATTGTTTATTGAAAAATGTTTATGTCAAATGTATATTTTATATATATATATATTCAATGGTAAGAAAGAAACAACTTTTTAAAGTAATATAACAGTAGCACCTAGTGTTACCAGGTTATCTTTGTCTCAGCACTGTTTGAGTTTATCCTGCTCAAGAAATGTCAATGTGCATTATCTGTCCATAGAATCTTCCAAGGCCAATGCTTTCTAGCTCATGAATTAGAGAGCAAAGTCAATCTTGTGTGATAGGTCAAGTGTTACTAGCTGTTGAATAATATAGATCATATATGGATATCATTTCAGAATGGATTTAAAAGCTTTTTGGATAGTTGGCCAACAACAATACAGTTCCCTTGCCACTGATCTGGCATTGCTAACAGATTGAAGATTATTTGCTTCGTGACCTATCATGGCAATTACTACCTCACCAGTGATTTCTTCTATGGTAAATCTCCTTCCCTCTTACTGCTTCCATATTTAAATTGTCAATTTCTTCAAATTTTTTCCATTTTTATAATTCCACTGATATAAGGATTTTTTTTTCCTCAGATCTTTAAAGTGCTGATATTCTTATAGTGCAGTATTAGCATTATTATTATCCTGATAAAATAATTTTATCAAGTGTTCATTCATTCCTATGAAAAATATTATTTTATTATTATGTTAAAGATATTTTGATATATCAGGAATTATTTTTTTAATGTTTTTTATGCATAGAAAAGTATACTATATATTATATAATAAGACAAACATTTGATTAACAACATTATATCTGAACTGTACCTAATTGTTTTGATTTACTTACAAATTCGACTTAAGACGTACTTAGAAAGAAGATTTATTCATAATCCAGAGACAAAGAAAGAATCAAGAAGA
This sequence comes from Olivierus martensii, assembly GCA_000484575.1. Taxonomy (NCBI): domain Eukaryota; kingdom Metazoa; phylum Arthropoda; class Arachnida; order Scorpiones; family Buthidae; genus Olivierus; species Olivierus martensii. The sequence goes on from AYEL01086471.1 coordinate 115,095, forward strand.
TAATCTTTGTTTCATTCTTGTATTTGTTGTTTTATTTATTAGCATTATAATGATTTGTGGAATTGAAACTATTTCTTGTTTTTTATAATTATAAAATTTATGATAAAATATTTATAAAAAGTAATAGTTATATTTAAATTATAGATAAAGAAATATATATGTATTGTATAAGAACTAATTTGAAAGTACTCATAACACATCACAAATTATTCAATTTAAAATATGAAATTTTACAAATAGTTTTGATTTTTAATGATTATTAATTATTTTCATAATTAATTTTTTCATAAACTGAAATTCTATAAATTTAAGATAATTTTTAATAAAATTTTTTTCATATTAATATAGATGAAAATGTTTTAACTATGATAATGAAATGATGCAAGGTAGTTTTTGGAGTAATCTTCTCCCATATTCTGATAATGGTGCACATTTAGAAAATACAACAATTGATGTAATTAATAAAGGTTGTTTTGACTATTATAATACTTTAGCCTGCATTAGGTAAATTAACTTTATATAATATTGTATTGTATATAGACATTTTATAATATTGTTTATAACTTTTTTCCAAACTTATTTATTTAGGAATGGGACTTTGACTGCTTTAGGTTTTTTTACTCTATTTTTATGTGCTTATCGTGTAATTCGATTACATGCATTGCACCATCCTCAAATTCATCAGTTTTTAATATTTTATGTTGCTTCTTTGGAATGTGTTCTTTTGTGAGTATCAAAATTAATTTTATTTTTATTATTATTTTATTTATTTATTTATTTATTTATTTATGTATAATTTAATGTTTTCAGAATTATTAAATGGTTTGTTGGGATACATTTTTCACAATTGGAATTTAGTGCTACAATTCTTCGTTTAGTTCAGTTTATATTGCTGTGCCATTTTCAGTGGTCTCTTGTCACTCGTATTCTTCATTATGAGAAACTTATCACTTGGTAAGATTTTAGCATTAAAAATTGTATAAAAATTTTTTAATATTGAATTACTAATAATATATCCATTTTTTTTTTTCCAGGATAGTTATACCTGTGCTTATAGTATGTTTTATTTGTTTCACTTCAGTTGCTATTCTTGGAATTATTAATCCAAAATCTACTTGGATTGAATGTTTAGGTAAATATCTTCTTTCTGACTTTGTTTAATATTGTTTAATATAGAATTCTAATATTGTTAGACATAAATTAAAAATAAAGCTCTGCATTGGAATTCACTCAAAATTGAATTGTATATAATATATGTATATAATAAAGTAAATATTATATTTTTCTGTAACTGAGATGGACTATTTGAAAAATAACAATTGATATTTTAATCCAAAAAAATCAGAATTTCCTTCATTTTCTGGTGTGCATTTGAATTTTTTGATGTTTTTAATATATTATTTAAAAAATGTGATTTTACTTAAATCAGCCAAAACAGACTTATAACAGGAGGTAAACTTGTTTATTGATTGTACGTTATACTTTCATGTACTATTGGGTTGTTCGGAAAGTAATTTCGTTTTTTTCCGATGGATGGCGTTAGTTGTATTTCGTACTATTGGGTTGTTCGGAAAGTAATTTCGTTTTTTCCCGATGGATGGTGTTAGTTGTATTTTTCCCGCCAATTTTATTCTAAGCCATATTATCGTTATAAATTTCGACAATTGACATTTCAAGGCATATTTATAACAATTTTTTTTTTTGATTTTGTACATTTTGTTTTTTTTTGTGTGTCCTATCATTCTATTTTATTTGCCAAAATTCTATTTTTGGCATGTTTTACTTTTTATTACTGAAAACATAAGAACACTGTTCAAGCAAGAAAAAAGTTATGTGAAATGTAATGTATCATTAATTCCAGTAATAATAATTCTAACCCAATATTAATATCATCCACTTAATTATTCAAATACATTAGTTTTTACGTATCATTAATTCCAGTAATAATTCTAACCCAATATTAATATCATCCACTTAATTATTCAAATACATTAGTTTTTAAAAGTTGGAACAGTTTAATAATTTATTATGCAAAATTTTTATTTTAATTGAACCATAAAGCAACACTGATAATTAAAAACAGAATAAAAATATGTTTTCAAAACTATAGATGGTATTGATGAATTGAATTATATTTGTTACTGGTAAATTATTCAAAATGAATGTTAAAAAGAATATATTTTATTGTTAACATCTTGCATACAGATATTTAAAAATGATATCATTAAAATTTTTTTAAATGAAAATTTGAAAATACCAATTTTTATTTGTTAATTATGCCATTGTTATATAAATATATTATCTACAAAACTTTCATATCTTTCACATTTATATTACCAGTAATATATTAATCTGTATTCATTATTTTTTTATCAGCAAAATAATATCAATAAAATATTTCAGATATTTTAATTAATATTTGCTTTCAAAGCATTTCTGACAATTAAAAATACAGAGATTCTCAAGTTTATGCAAATAATTGGAACCAACTTTTTTTTTTTTTATGTAATTAAAATTTAAGTTGGAAAATAATTTAAGATAAATTTTGAATCAAAAATTTCCACGACTAGGTAGACTACAGTGATTGCATTTATACAATATTATGGTGCTATATTATTCCAACTAATATGGAAATACTATATTGTATAATATCATACAATATAGTACCTCCATATTATATTGAGCATCAGCAATATCTATATTGTATAATACAATATGATACTTAAGATCAACAAATAATAAACAAAAACATAAAATGAATCAATTAATATGAAAGTTTAAATACTACAAAATAAATAATTCCTATTTATAACATATAAGTACAATAGGTATTTATGTTCTGTATTAGATATATGTAACAAATTTAGCAGAATACTAAATTTGTTACATCTTTAAATTTAATCCATAAACTGATAGAAAACAATTTTTTAAAGGATATGAATTCAGTAGTTTTTTATATTTAATGTTATCTGTTTATCATATTCAAATTATCTTACAAGGGAACATCACACCCGACGTGTCTGGGATTTTGCCGATATTTTGTCATCTGAAAGATCATAAATAATAGATGAAGAATCACCCCTATATTGAGGGCCACTACTCTAGCATTTTTGAGAAAATCGCTTTTGAAATTTCAGAAAATTTTTTGTTTACTTAATAACTAATGTCAGAAATTCAATTACGTGTTGTAGTGGCGTAGTGGCTACGTCGGGGTTCCAATGGTCTGAGGGTGTAGGTTTGATTCTCGGTATTTTCTGAATTTTTTTCCTTTGTAAACTTTTGCACTTTTTAAAGTTTACATTATATTTGGATTTTTAACAATCATTTAACAATTTTCAGATAATTATTTTCAAATGTTTTACGCGATCTATGAAGAATGACGAGACTCATTTCAAAAATCAACAACTATGTAAATACAATGAAGATAAATATTTTGATTTAATTTGATTTCTACTAATTGATTTTATTTATTAAAACAACATTTTAAAATATTGCATTATATTACTGTTGACATAGAAATAAGTAAATAAAACAGCACTAAATAGCAAGTATAAATTTTTTAATTGGTATAATGTTTTCGGGCCTTGATATGCCCCTCTTCAGTACCATACAATAACCAT
>AYEL01086472.1:0-27937 GCA_000484575.1 Olivierus martensii
ATAATATATATAGATTATATATATATATTATATAATGAATATAAAAAAATTATTATTAAAAAAAAGCAACTTAAAACTCAGTTTATGAGATTTCCATATACTATTTGTGTTTAATTAAGAACACAAACAGTATATGGAAATCTCATAAACTGAGTTTTGAGTTTCTTTTTCTTTTTGAATTATCAACATAAAAATGTAATTGTAAATACAATCTTAAATATTAAGATACCTGTAAATTGAAACAAAACTATTGTATAAATTATGTGAATGAGCTATATATAAGAAATTTGTAAAAAGTGATTATTTAAGTCTGATGCTGAGACTTAAATAATCACTGAAAACTGACACAGCAACTGTGACACTAACTGTTTGTAAATTCTCCTGTTGAATTTCTCTTGTACTAGAGACAGTAATTATTCATCTTTTAATATTTGTCTCAACCAGGGGTGTCAAACTGGTGGCCCGCAGGTCGCATGTGGCCCTCGATATGATTTTTTGCAGCCCCCAACGGTCTTAACTCAAATGAAAAAAGAACAATATATTATGAAATAATAGGAAGTAAATCTCGCTTTGTAGCTATGTTATGTACTACAGATAGGCCTCGATTAGTGCAACTTTGAATAACGCGAATTCGATTAGTGCGACTAATAAAATTGATACCGTTTTTCGGTTAGTGCGAGAATACTGTGCGACATAGAAGCATTCTTTGTTAAATTTTTTTAAATAAGGACATCTTTATAAATTTATTTGCCTATTATATTGCTGTGGTACCTATATTATTTATTTTCTTTTATTTATTATCTGATTTCTTTATTTAAAATAAAACTTGTGAAAAAAATTTGTTTTTGTTATCTTTTGGTGTCGTATTCTGCTAATAAACAAATAGAAAACTTGTTAAAAATTTCTCATTGGTTCATTAACTTCGCTTATTAATGCTATCTGGAACTAATTTACTGATTCAATAAAGTTGCAATGCTTAATTGCAAATCGGCCTATTCACTCAATTCTCGACCCAGAATTGGTGGCCAGGCGGCGCTCAACTTCCGCTTTCGATTCGCTATTTTGGTTTTGATTTGGCGGTTAGTTTGATGATGATATGAGACGCAATTCCTGGTAAGTTATTAATTTAGATGATGAACAATGATGTAAAATATGAAAATAAATATTTCTTAAACAGTTAGTGTTAAGTTTATTGTAGTTATTCATTGTGAAGTTAGCTAATGGCCGGAATCTCACAAAGCAAGAACCAATTACCATATTTTCCATAGAGTTAATACTTCGATTATTGCGAGAAATTCGTGGAACCAATTAAATATTCGCACTAATCGAGGCCTACCTGTATTATACACTAGTTTGAATTTTAATGAAATGTAACTGTACAAGCTTTTTTTCCGATTGACCTTATCGGACATATACATACAGATGACATGATCTTTCAGATTGATGACAAACTAAATGCTTTCCTGCAAGGACTACATTGTTTTGTATAAAATTTATCAAAAAAACAAAAAGCCATAAATGAGAATCTGCATTTTTTTGGATAGACAAATACAATAATTAAGTTCCAAACAATCCCTCTTTGAAGGAGTGTATAAAATGTGCGATCGGGATTGTTAAAGATTTATTTGTTGTGTTGTTAACTTATTTTTAAAAAATGTTAGTAGTTATGGATATTTGAATTTATAAAATTTTAATGAAAGCTTTTGTAATAAAAAATAATGGCTGCATTTGAAACGATTCGCCAAAGGTTTCGACAATATTTTTGAGTCGATCAATAAATGCGAACATTTTTATGAGAAATCTGCATATTTTGTGTTTGTACAGAAAATGTGACAACACAATAGAAAATTAAAGATTGATAGCGGAGAATTAAATTTAAAAAAACGTATAATGTAGTAAATACACGTTTGTAAAATGTTCATTTGATAACATAATGTTTTTAATTATCCTATGTATATTTCTGAATCCTTACTCTAAAATATAATTTAAAAAAAATTAAATGTGATGTGTGGCCCGCGGCAATCTTAAAAGTTTATTAAATGGCCCTTAAATTAAAATGAGTTTGACACGCCTGAATAAGAAATCATGGATGACAAGTGAGATTTTTGAGAAGTGGTTAATATTTTGATAAAAAGATGACAAGTGAGATTTTTGAGAAGTGGTTAATTAATTTTGATAAAAAAAATGACAAGACAGAAAAGTTGTTCTTTTCGTAGACAACTGTCCTGTACATCCTTCTTCTATAACAAAAAATTAACAAGTGAACCTGGTTATTTTTTCCTCCAAACACGTCAAAATTACAACCAATTGATCAAGGCGTATTAAAAAAATCTTAAAATGTATTATTCTCAAGAAACTAATTTTTTTACTTGAAAACGATCAACCCATTGACAATCTAATTAATCTCAGAGAATTGGCAAAAGTGTGGCAAAATGACATAGCGGAAATAATAATAATAATTGCTTCATAAAAGTCGGCTTCTCTGAAAAGTCTGTTGTGGAAGAAGTTAAGATACTGTCACACATTGAGGAATGTTGGAATTAGTTACAGTCAACAGGCACAATGAGAAAATCTCACTTATGAATATTTAAACGTGGATGAAGACGTTATCGTAGCAGAATATCCGACATTTTAAGTTCAATAAGAGATAGTGAAAATCAAGATAAAGACAATTGAGGCAGATGAAATAGACCTTCAAAAAAAATAAAAAATAATGGCTGCATTTGAAACGATTCGCCGGTTTCGACAATATTTTTGAGTCGATCAATAAATGCGAACATTTTTATGAGAAATCTGCATTGATGCATCTGATAATTAAATACAATATTCTAATTTATTTTGTTTAATAAAATGCATGTTTTGTCCATCTTATTTTTCATTTTTCTATTACATGCAGTAAACTTTTAATACATTAATATATTGTATATATATTTTTAAACATTAAAAAAATTCATTTGTATAGTTTTTCCCAAAACTTTTTTCAAATCATTTAAGTTGGAATTTTACAAACCGGCAGCCACCATCGCCGCCGTTAGGTGGCTGCGAAAAAGGCGATACGGACAAAATATCACTTAACTACTATACAGTACTACATTAGAGAAGATTCAGGTTTCCATATAACAAAGTTTCTATATATCGAAATTTTTCTAAAACACCTTCAATTTCGATATATGCAGGTCCGACTGTATTTGAAATGGCTCATAGTGACATGAAGCTTGGCCACCCCTGGTTTATACTGTTCATAAATATATACACTGCATATTTATAACTGTCTAAAATATATTTGGATTTTTTTTTATTAGACAATACAATTATTGTTTTTATTACAATATTAAATGCTAAGATAACTATTTTACATATTATTTATTTTTAATAAAATAATTATTATTCAAAATATACTGTATAATATATACCCAATTTCCAGTATGATGGTTACAAAATGAATGAAAAAGAATACTGACACAATACACACACAACAGAAATTTCTGATATGTAAATCTATTAAACTATATTATTAATAAATGAAGGAAACTTTTAATTTAAAAAATGCTGTGACAAAGATTTGTATATTTTTACATTTATACACTTTTTAACTCAAAAATATCATTCATATTATTCATTGCTCAAATTATCAAATAAAGACTATTTTAAACACCTAATTTATGGTTAGAATATGATTTTTAAAATAGCTATAACAACATGCTTATTTAACTTTTACATACAAAATTTACAGTACTGAAATCAACTAACTTTCACTTTGTGACAAGGAATTATTTTTCAAATAAGAATATAAGTAAAATTTAAAATATTTAAAAATTCATCATTGTTTATAAATCTTTACGTCCACGAATTCTTCGAGCCAAGCGAATATCTGATGGCATCAAAGTAACTCGTTTAGCATGCAAAGAGCATAAATAAGAATCTTCAAATAAATTGACAAGATAAGATTCAGTAGCTTCTTGAAGAGCAAGAAGTGCTTGGGTTCTCCAATAATAAAAACAGCCTGTTAATTCAGCACAGATTTCTTTTACAAGTCGCATAAATGGAAGTTTTCTTAAAAGAAGATCCTAATAAATATAAAATAAAATTTCTCATTAATTACATCATATATCACATTAATTCAAAATTTAAAATATGGAATATATAGATTCTTTAAGTAAAAATTAGTAAAAAACATGTATAATTAAAAGCAATTATGTAATAATTATATATTTATGTAATATGTTCATTTGATTACACAATGTTTTTAATTATCCTATCTATATTTCGAATCCACTGTAAAATATAATTTAAAAAAAATTTAAATGTAATGTGGCTCGCAGCAATCTTACAGGCTCATTAAATGGCCCTTGAATTAAACTGAGTTTAACACATCTGGTCTAGACTAATATAATCATTATTGAATTGATTTATTTGTGGATAAAATAAATTATTTGTTGCTATCTAGTATTGCTTTATTTTTATATCAAAATAAGGCAGTTGTTTAACACTTATTATGTTTTTTTTATGAATAAGTTTATTTGACTTTTATAACTGATAATTCATTCATTCGTTTCAAGTTCATTTGCATATTTGTCTTGTTAATTAGTCTTAATAATTAATTATCTTTTGATAGTGTTATTATTTTTTATTTTTGTTGGAATGTTAAGTTATAAGATTCAGGAAGTTATTTCTGAATTAAGGAAGTTCAGATATGGCACAAGCAAATTCTGGAATATTGGGAATCATTCCATTAAAGTTAGTTGTAAATTATGAAAATACTTTGCAAATACTGCTCAAAGATGATAGGGCAATGCAATCATTAGCTAGTTATCATCAGTTACTCTCAATTTTTTTCAAGAAATAGAAATTTCTTGAAATAGATATTAGCACAAAAGTTACAGACTGAAAAGAGTAATGATTAATGATAAATCCAATGGTATTTGTCGTTACGGATAATAATTGATATTGTTGGCCAATGTTCAGTTTTAGGTTAGATTAGTTTGAATTACTACCAAATCACACATCGTATATATCTGGTGGCTTTTAAAGCTCATCATAGCCTTGATGAGGCCCAACTAGAAGATTGAAGGATGGGTTGATTTGGATCCCTCCTGAAAAACTAGAGTTTTGAGACTCAAATTTGAATCTAGATTCTCCAAAGTGGTAAGCAACTATTTTACTATGTAGCCATCTGGCCAACTCTAATTTTATTTTTTGATTATAAATAATACTAAATATTTAACAATGTATATTATTTATTTTTCAGCATTTTTGAGGCATAAATAATTGAGGGCAACTATTTATGCCCAAATTAACAATTTGTTTGGCATAAATAATTGGGAATATTTCAGGAATTCCATAAAAAATAATAATCAAAATCAAAAGTAATAGGGTTAATAATATAACAGAGACTAAAGCATTTCAATACATCAATATGAGAGAGTTACTCCTTTTGACATATCCATGACTTATGTCAAAGGAGTAATTCTTTCATATGAACTTTAATAAATTTTATTTAAATAAATTTTACTTAAAACTCTTTCTATGAACTTTAATAAATTATAAGTTACTACCTATGTTGAAGCAATGAAAATAGTTATATAATATATATTGTGAATAATATTTCAAACAATTTTATCTCCTTTATTTAAATATTTTGTGTTTTAATGATAATGTGGTGATTGACAAAACCTTTAAATTAAACAATTCATAACAATTTTAATGATACATAAAACATTACAAGAAATTATAATTTACTTTTACTAAAAGCCAGAAAATATTTATTACATTGTACATTGTCTATTGATCGATATCATTCTAATTTGTTAAAAAATAATTTTTCATTATATAGCATGACTAAGCCATAAATTATTTCTTTATATAACAGAGAGCTGGTATAATTACACCAGCAGTTATATATTTTTGATCTTTTTGTAATGACACCTATAAAAAATTAAACTGAAAATCTTTAATAAAATAATTTTTAAAAGAAATTTTAATATGTAATTTATTGGTAATTTCATTAGAATGTTTTAAATGAATCTGAATCAAAAACATTCACTGAAAAGTTCTTAAGTAATCGAAAAAGTTAGATTGCAATATGATTTATCATATGTAAACATAGTATAGAGCATGCTTTTATAAAGAATCAAAAATATTAATTCACCATAGTTGAATGCACATAATTATTGGTTCAATAATCAACTCCCATAAAATAAAAAATTTTTAAGTAATTTTTTGTTTTTTGTTCTTTCTAAAGTATTTTTGTACTATTCATTTGTAATTTTTGATTGCATATGCTATTTTTACAAAAACTACATTAAAAAACTTTTTAAATATCTATAAAATGGGTATGATAGATAGCTCTGCATAAATTCAAAACGGTATACAATACTGCATTACATTTTTAATGAATAAATTTTAAACTTGATCTTATTTTATTTATACTGGAACGAATAACAATTCACACTTACCTTAAAAAAACCTCACAAAATTAAAAAATGATATTAAATTAATCAACCATCCCTCCTCTTCACGATGGCCAGGAAGCCATATTTGTTATTTGAACAGCTTTCACGAAACAACGCCCTCTTGTTCGGAGATATTGGATGGTTTCCAAGTTTAAACCATCAAAAGTTCAAAAGTATTGACAGTTCAAAAGTAAAAATATATTCATGTGATCGGCATATCAGTTTTCAAGATAAAATTATTAAATTAATGAATGTACAAATAAAACTTACTTGTTAGAATATTAAAATAAAATAAAATACAAATTTTTACAATTACGTGAATACTCATAAGCAACTGCACCAAACAGAAGTTAAACATGAAGTTATTCTAGCTAGACATATTTCGTCGAAAATCGAAACATTCGAGGTGAAACGCCATAAATAATAAAAATTATTAAATTAAGGAGCAGTGTGTAATAAAATGCAACATCACGAACAGTAAACAATTGCATATGATGTTTAATATCTGCACCAATTCCATTCCCTCTTCTAATTTAGAAATGCACACTCTCATGAATTCCACAAAGCAAGGCTTTTGTATATTATGGATTTTTTAGTGATGGTAAGCTCTTTCATATGCGCTTAAAATATTTGCATGAATAATCTGTTATATATAGTTCTGCCAAGTTTACTTTTTAAATTCTCAAATTACGTTTACTTAGACTTGCAAAATTATTGCTGTCGCTATTTTTCTGATTTCCATTTATTGATAGATAAATGTATATTAAATTAAAAAGTAATTACCCAAAATTCGGATTCCCTTTTTAGCCAGTTTATCACCATAAATGAGAACGTTCTCTTTTTTCAAATTATGAAGAAGTTATTAAAAAATCCAATAAGGTAAATTAATCATTGATGATAGAATAGTTAAAAAGTAATTACCCAAAATTCGGATTCCTTTTTTAGCCAGTTTATCACCATAAATGAGAACGTTCTCTTTTTTTAAATTATGAAGAAGTTATTAAAAAATCCAATAAGGTAAATTAATCATTGATGATAGAATAAACTAACTTTTTTTAATTATAAAAGTGAATTATTATTAAAATGCAATCTAGATGACCAACATTAGACCAGAAAGTTTGCAATGCAATAAGAATGTTACTCTTCAAAACTATTAAAGTATTATATTTTATGAAGCAATATTCAAACAAATGACTAATAGCCACATAAAAATCAAAAACATGGATTTGAAATTCGAATCACAATTTTTTTTGTTTAGCAATACCTTGATTCGCAGTTTCGAGAACATCATTTATTGTATATAAAATGGAATGTAAATATTTTGAAAATTTCAAAAAAGGAAAATTACTTAACGATTTTATTAGCCTACTTTCGGAAAGAAAAAGAAGCTTGTAAGATAGCATCATGCATATCTGTCTATGTCCCCCACTAATAATTTTTGAATTAATTAATATAATAGTTTCCAAACTTTCTGTGTCTACCCCCTCCTTTTTTGCATTTTTCACTCCCCTTTCCAATCAAGAGATTCCTAAGGGGTGAGGCCAGTTCCAACCGCGAGCTGCAACCACATCTGTATAGGGGGGCCGGGTCCAGAACCCCGAAAAAATTTTTCAGGAGATGCCACACCCGGAACGCGAGCCTGTGTCTTCCTGCGTGGTACCCCAACGCGTACTACTCGGCCACAGATTAGTTGAGACAGATAGGACACTCTCATAGACTCTATTGTGACCCGGAACGCGAGCCTGAGTCTTCCTGCGTGGTACGCCAATGCGTACTACTCGGCCACAGATTAGTTGAGACAGATAGGACACTCTCATAGACTCTATTGTATACAAGAAACGAACGAAGCGCCTCTATGGAGAGTACTTGAAATGAACTCAACTATTAATAAAAATGATGTTTTAATTATAAAAATTTTTTGTAATAAAACTGCCATAAGATTCGTAGAAACAATAATAACCGACCTTCCACTATCTACAACAAAAGTGAAATGAGTAACGCCCATGGTAACGCCAGGTACTGCCAATAGTGGCAGCATCTTTGAATAAGCGAATGTCCCATCTATATAAACTATCTTAGTACTCGGCTATCCGACGGTCCGCCTCCTTTTTCATAAAAACTGGTACGCCTCCAAACTAATCTTAGTACTCGGCTATCCGACGGTCCGCCTCCTTTTTCATAAAAACTGGTACGCCTCCTCATTTTCAGAGCTGTCTAATTTTATAAATACTTTCAACTTACAATTTAATACTATAAAACAATATACCATATTTTGTATAAATAAAGTTCTTATAAATTATATATAAAAAATAAAAATTTTTAATACAATTAAACAAATCTTATGAAAAAACAAAAAATAGAATACATGTTTAATACAACATAATATTTAATGCAATAGGTGGGCTTGTTTTTCGGCACAAATTCTCTCAAATCGGGATGTCATTAAAGATATCGCTATTGTCTATCCACGAAAGCCGCGTATAGCTAAGGTGGATGAGTCCAAACGCGAAAGAGAGAGTCGCAGTTGGTATAATGACAGGTGGGAATATTGAATTAATATTATATTAAGTTCTGTTAAATATACTATTTCCAACTGTTGAATTAATATTATATTAAGTTCTGTTAAATATACTATTTCCAACGTTAAACTAATTATTTAGCATTCGATATTACAATAAATTTCCATTCAACTTCAGTTATCTTGAGTTTGAAAACATCCATGTGCGAAGTAGTTGCGTTGATGGTCACGGCTAAGCTGGTCGGACAGTACAGTACTCGCAATTCTTTTTCAATCATTAAACGAGAATGATATTTTGTCTTTAAAACAGTTGCAACAGAAAATTTCTGAATATATGGATATATATATTTATAACTCTTTTGCTGATTTATTTTTTCGACGCTAATTTGAATTTATTTTTAGTTTGTTTGTCTCAAAAATTATGTATTTGTTAATTCTTGTGCGCCTCTTGTAATAGACTAGCACCCTAGTAAGGCGCGCCCAAGAGAAAAACTAATTCAGCAAAATTATTCATAGAAAATAAATCTTTTGTAACATAAAAAGTATAAATAATTTTATGTCCTTTGCATAGAAAAATACACTGACGGAAAAAAAAATCCCAACACTATCGTAACATAAAAAGTATAAATAATTTTATGTCCTTTGCATAGAAAAATATGTTAATCTAATGAATCTAGATCATAATAACGAGTGAGTTCCAAACCTCAACAATAAGTCATCAGTGATTAGTCTCTTTTGACGTCAGAAATAATGCCTTCCAAACCTCAACAGCAAGTCATCAATGATTAATCTCTTTTGACGTCAGAAATAACTCAACATCAGTATGTTTCTGAAACGACTTGCTGAGTGTGGAGATAAGACGGCGGCTAACATGGTGATGAAGACAACAATAATGAATGTTACAATTTCATTAGTGTCATTAGAAAGCATTCATTTATTTGCTAGTATACAGCAACGATGATAATGATTTATAACACATTCTAACTTTTAAAATCTTATCATCTAGTAGGAACTATTTTTTCCGCGACGTTGGATAAACGGTGTAAACCGGTGTCATCAGTCTCACTACCTTTCAAAGCGATTATTGTGATGACCGTTTGATGAGCTCATCACTGATTGGCTTGTTGAGCTTTGGAACGGTTTGCTGAGATTTTTTACTCATCACTGATTAGTCTGTTGAGTTTTGGAACGCACCCGTAATTTCGAAAACTAAATAATTTATTGCATGGGCGCGAAATCAGTTTCTGCACAAAGGCGCCACATACATCAGCGCCGGCACTGTTGGCCAGTCTGTGATGGACTCTATTAGTGGCCGCCACCAGGTACAAAATATCCCTCGTGCAATATGGCGGCTTAACTAACCTAATCTAAATACAGTATAATAATGCTGAATCTTCAATACTAAAAATTTCTCATATTTAATAAACTTTTATGATGAATATGACAGCCGTTTATATCGATTTTTCCAGATTTATATTTATATACAATCCAAGTTTGCCATTTTCGATATAAAAAATCTAAATAAATTTTATAATATTTTTGTTTTTCGTCGAGAATGGACTGTATATTCTAAAAATTCTTTAAGTCATAGAAAGCTTTAAACATTTTCAAAGTACAGTATCATGTACAGTTTTATGGTAAATGTGTTCTTGAAAACAAAACATTGATTTAGGGTAGATTTCAATGTATAAAATTTTAAATCTACAGCTTATAGCTTCTATACAAAAAAAATTGAACTGCAAGATCAATTTAGATCAGGGGTGTCAAACTGGCGGCCCTCGAAATGATTTTTTGTGGTCCCAACACTCTTAACTAACTTAAAAAAACTAAACGAAAATGAGAATAATATATTATGAGATAATAGGAAGTAATTCTCGCTTTATAGCTATGTCATACTATGATGCACTAGTTTGATTTTAATAATGAAATTTGTTGTGCAAGTTCTTTTCGAGTGGCCTTATCATACACGTACAGATGATTTTCGGATTGGTGACACAAATTAAGTGCTTTCCTGCAACTACTATATCGTTTTGTGCGAAATTTCTTACCAAAAAACAGTCATAAATAAGAACATATATTTTTTTGGTTAGCCAAATACAATAATCATCTTCCAAACAATCTCTCTTTTAACATGTCTATAAAGGACACGTTAACGGGCTTGTCAAAGATTTATTTGTCGTCTTATTAACTTATTTAAAAAATGTATGTTGTAGATATTTGAAATTTATAAAATCTTAATGAATGCTTTTGTTTTTGTACAGAAAATGTGATTATTAATGCTTAATAGAAAATTAAAAATTGATAGAGAGGAATTAAATAAAAAAACATGCATAATTAAAACCAATTATGTAGTATTATATATTTTTGCAATATGTTCATTTGATTACACAATGTTTTTAATTATCCTATCTATATTTCGAACTCCTTATTCTAAAGTGTAATTTGAAAAAAAATTAAATATGATGTGGCCCGCGGCAATCTTACAGGATCATTAAATAGCCCTTGAATTATAATGAGTTTGACACGCCTGATTTAGATAGTTCAATAAAGTGAATGAGATTAGATTTAGATAAGGAAAGGTTTATCAAAATATTCTAAGAAATGTTAAACTATTGATGCGCTTTCTCCACGTTTACCGATAATATAAGCATAATTAAAATTAAGAGTCAATTAAATTTATCAAAATATTCTAAGAAATGTTAAACTGTTAATGCGCTTTCTCCACGTTTACCGATAATATAAGCATAATTAAAATTAAGAGTCAATTAAAAATACTAGAAAATTTAATTCTTTTTATAAAAACATTTCGTGCTTCTCTCTTGATTTGTTCTATATGATCTTAAAACCAAATTATTCACAACGCGAAATATCAGTGTGAATAATTAAATAAAGCTCAATAAAAATACCTTTATAAATTCATTAATTATTACTTTTATCAAATTTTTTGTTCATAATAAATTATTTTACATATTTAGTGTTTTGCAGTTATTAAAATAATTACTTCTATATTAAAATTATTCGACAAGTCGATTTGTAAAATTATTAATATTTGAAAAGAATGGAATCTTGTTACATTTATCCTGTGAATTCTAATGTAATTATTGTTTCAAATAGTTAATTAATGCAAATTTTATTATAATCTGCATGAAACAGAAACCATTTTGATTTAGTTCGAACTATAATTAATCCAGTTCCATTCTGATCATTCTAAATCAATAATTTTCAAACATTTTAAGCAGACATTTATCATTCTGTAAATAATTCTAATGCCTCTGACTCTTCATAAAACAATATTGATCTATAGTTTCAAAAGGTTATCATTCACTAAGCAATCTGAGTATCAGAAACAGACTTGCCATTCGAAATTCCACTTTCGTTGGATTTAGTTACAAGATATAAACGAAGCAAAATATTGTATTTGCTTTTAATATTAAGCTGTCGAGTGTTCTTAGTTGGAAAGAAAATTATTCAAGGACTATAAATTTCTTTCCATAAGCCACAGAGCCCCCGTCAAGGCGACACTCAGTTCTGTGGGGTTTTTTGGTTTCCCAGAAAGTCCCTTCACCGCTAGACAGCTTGACGATGAACGGAAAAATCTGGGCTTGTCATGTCCAGGTAAAAAAAAGAGCTAGCCGAGCCACGCCCGACTAACTGTCACATCTTGTCAAATCCAAAGTCTAGTCCGGTAGTCTTCGTCGGTTACGTTAAAGAGTCTGTCCACGGTAAAGTCGGTGATTGTCGTCGTCCAAATCGTTAGTTTCCAGCTCGCTAGTGTACGATGTAAAAGTCGTAGTCGGGAAAAAGAAAAGTAACTTAAAAACTAATTCTATATACATCTTACAAACTAATACTATATACAACTTAACCTAAGACTATATACAAAAAAACACATAATCGGGTACAAAACGAAGTGGGCCACGTCCTGCCTTCGTAGTCATTTCCTGTCAATTTTAGTAGTCATTTTCGGGATTGATAAGAAGTCGACACCCGGTAGGTAAAAAGTCTTGACACTAAGGACGATCAGTAAACATGTCGTCAACTAGATCGTGAAAAGTACTGTAATGGCCGAGTGTGATGTTCTATAAAAAAAGAAACGTATGTTAGAATTCTATGTAATATTGGAGGAAATACTAAACAAAGAATGATGTACTTACTCTTTGCAGATGTTTCTGTTGAAAACGGCCATCTCTGATATTGATGGACCCCGTACATCTGTGGCGACTCCTCAACCGTCAGAGGTCGCCCCTCTTCCGGCGTGGACAACAGCGCGCCACTTTTGGATTAGGAGATCGGCCTTACCTGACGTATTGTTCATCGATAAAGTTCTTACTTATGTGTTCCAATATTAATCATCATATTTCACCATATTTAATATTCATCATATTTATAGAACTCCTAATGTACACTCGTTCATCGAACTTGTTTTAACTGTGCAAATAAAGTTGTATTTAATATTTTGTATTTCCGTGAATTTATGGAATTCCACACATCCTTGGTATTGGCAGTTATTCATTTCATCTGCAATATAAAATTAACATTTAAATGATGTTAATTACTCGGTCATTTGACAAGTCCTAGCATACTTACCTCTTCCCCAAGGCTTTTAGAAGGATTTTAACCAAAACAGCGGAAAATCCTTCTAAAGAGGCTTTTCATATTTAAATGATGTTAAATACGCGGTCATTTGACAAGTCTTAGCATACTTACCTCTTCCTCAAGGCTTTTAGAAGGATTTTAACCAAAACAGCGGAAAATCCTTCTAAAGAGGCTTTTCCGAGGAGGGAGATCTTCGCTTACGGACTTATCGTCCACGAGGCAATCAGAAAAACTAGCCCCAAGCCGCGAAAGATGGTCTGGACTTCCCATCCTCGACAATCTACCAAGAGATGGCACCAGGCCCCTAACCTGCCAAAAAAGGCCCCTACACTCTACCTCCCCCAAAGATCGAAGTCAGCCTCTAAGAAGCACACTGGGGGTAACTTGAACATCGGCGTCGAATCCATTAGTAGTTGACTCCTATCTTCCAAATCCAGTGGTGTACAAATGGAACCTGATTCGAGAATTACAGTCGAGTACGAACAGTAGATGTAGGATGTCATTCTCATCCTTAAAACAGTAACTGTTAATTTTAAGGATGAGAATGACATCCTACATCTACTGTTCGTACTCGACTGTAATTCTCGAATCAGGTTCCACTGCGGAGCACTGTCCGTACACCGAGCCTCTGAGGATTCTGGCAATGATGTTGATGTAATAAAAAGAAATAGGTCTTAGAGACGTTCCTAATCACGGAAATGTCTTCTAATCCTAAAGGCCAGACTCCACACCCAGGAAGACTGAAAAAATGCAAGAACCGAGTACGCAACAAGTGCATACATTCGCGCCTGCGTAACCGCCGCTGGGTATCTCTGACCCAGATGGGTGGAGGCTCGGTGTCGACTGGAACCTCGTACTCCCACACCACGACGTCTTCCGAGAAATTGACGTGCCGCTGCTGGTCGTCTTCTGAGGAGTACTGTCCCAGTCACTCTCGATGTACCACACAGTCACCAGCGGATCGGCAAAGGTCACATGCCGTTGTCTTCCGAGAAGGTGACGTGCCGCTGCTGGTCGTCTTCTGAGGAGTACTCGTCCCAGTCACTCTCGATGTACCACACAGTCACCAGCGGATCGGCAAAGGTCACATGCCGTGTGGCTGGTGGCAACACCGCTGGTGCCGGCACTTCTTCTTTCGGTGACACTCTTCTACCTAAAAGTCGTCGCAACCACCAAAAACACTGTGGGAAAAGAAAGCAATGTTAAATATTATATACTCGTGGCCATTAAATTAAATTAACATTAAGTAAACAGAGTAAATCAAAAATATTTTCCATTCAAAATCTTAATAATAGCGTGAGAACAAGTCCGAACTGCACTCATGGAAACTTTTGTCTTCTCGATAAATAAACAGGGTCCCTCAATAAACAGTAGACGGAATGGATAGAAAAAAAAAGAGATAGACTAATTTTTGACAACGGATAATTAAATTACGATGCAGGAAATAATATATAACGGAAGAACTGAGATGCTTAGAAAGTAGGGAAGAGTCAAAGCAGTCGGTTCACGGGAAAAGGTGCTGTCAATAAAGATTAGAAAGTAGTGGCTACGAGTCAACGAAGATCATTAAAGGAAAAAATGAAAAACATATTGAGAAAAACAGAAGAATCTAAAATCCCTAAGACGAAGTGTATATAACACGATAAAACACTTCGAAGATATTTGTCCTCCCAAAAAAACTTTTAAATGTCAAATATTGTAAAGAATTCTCTCTCTGGTTGATGACCACCGTCTGTTTTAATAAATTTATTTTATGGCTTAACAAACTGTAGCTGTCTCGGGGTCATTTTATGTTAGATTGGTTAGATAGGTTAAGCCACCGTCTGTTTTAATAAATTTATTTTATGGTTTAACAAACTGTAGCTGTCTCGGGGTCATTTTATGTTAGATTGGTTAGATAGGTTAAGCCACCATATCGCACGAAGGATATACTGTATCTGGCGGTGGCCACTTGTAGACCCATCACAGGCTGGCCAACACCCATGATGGGGTCAACCGGATGGTTGAAGAATGGGGTTCAACGGGCCGGGCCCGGACCTCTTCTGAAAACAAGGACGCCTAACGCGTCCTGAAAACGGTCTGCCTAATGCAAAAGTCGGCCATCCGGCCGACTTTTGCATTAAGACTGGAGAACGTTCTAAATCTCCCTCGTGTTCGACTCCTGCGTGAGTTCTGTGTGTACCGGATGGCCGACTTTTGCATTAGGCAATCCGGCCTGAAAACGGACCTCCGTTTTTAGACTGGAGAACGTTCTAAATCTCCCTCGTGTTCGACTCCTGCGTGAGTTCTGTGTGTACTGTACTTGTATTTTGTTGAATAAAACCTTATATTACAAGGCATTTCATTACAAAAGACTACTGCAGTTAAACCGCTATATCGCACAACGGATATACAGTACTTTATTTGGCACGGCCACTTGTAGAACCTATCACAAGCTTGCCAACATCCACAATAGGGTCAACCGGAAGGTTGAAGGTTGGGGTTCCGGATCCCATGGAGGTATGGGACCCGGATCTTCCAGGGTGGTAAGCCACAGCTTGCTATATCGCACAACGGATATACAGTATTTTATTTGGCACGGCCACTTGTAGAACCCATCACAAGCTTGCCAACATCCACGATAGGGTCAACCGGAAGGTTGAAGGATGGGGTTCCGGATCCCATGGAGGTATGGGACCCGGATCTTCCAGGGTGGTAAGCCACAGCCTTACCACGCGGCCATCCGGCCGACTATTGTGATAGAGCTCAATGTAAAAAAAGTAATTGAATATACAGACGTTTCCGGTTACTGTAATCTTCTGTAACTTTCTTTATTACACTGTACTATTTATACGTTCCGCGAATATTGAAAAACGATATATATATATATTTTTATATTTTTTCTTACGGTCTTGTTTCTTGCATTCCATATAAATTAAAACAGTAAAGCGCCTAACTTCCACTTCAAACTTATAAAACTATCAAGTAATCCCTTTTTATACTATATTTGTCCAAACATTATCACTCTGCCGTATGGCAGAGTGATAATGCTGTCGGCGTGCCACGCAGGAGGACCCGGGTTCGCGTTCCGGGTCTGGTCCCGGATTTTTTCGGGATACTGGACCCGGCCTGGTGATCCGTCCTTCACCATCCGGCTCCCCTTCATGGGTGTGGGTGCAGCCCATGGTTGGAACTGGCCCCGCCCCCTTAGTAATCTCCGATTGGAAAGGGGGCGTAAAATATGAAAAAAACATGTTTAAGCTTGTCTAAACATGAATTTTTAAACTTACACAATATTTGAAGTGTTATTGATTCTAATTGAGATTAGGGCACTGGATTAAATTAGTAAGCGATTTATCTTTTATGTCATTTCGAAATTTAATACTAAAAACGACATTACTTTTTGCATGCCCTGATATTATCATTTATAAAATTAGAACTCGAATGAAATGCATAATAAGTATTACAGACAGACCAAAGGCATGCCAATAGGTAGCCCCTTCGCAGGGGAACTAGTAGAGCTAGTAATATGATCTTTAGAAGAGACTAAACTTGATAATTTGATAAGGGAGACACGCCTATATGCCAGATGTGTTGATGATATATTTATAATATGGAAAGAGGAAGACCAATCACAGGAAATACTTAAGCTACTTAACAATCAGGCTTATGGACTAAAAACTTAAAATAGAGCAAAACGAAAAGAGGGACATACATTTTCTGGATGTACAAATCAAAAATACAAATGGTGCCATACAAACGACTGTCTATAGAAAGCCAGAAACCACACTGGTGATAATCCCAAGATGATCAAATGATAAATGGACTTACAAGAAAGCAGCATTAAAGTTGTATCTAACAAGGGCTCTCTCCCACTGTAATGATGATGCCTTAAGAGAAGAAGAAGTAGAAAAAATCATAACCATAGTGATAAAACATGGATATCGCAAACAAATAGTGATGAAAATAATGAAGGAAGTTGAAATGAGTATAGGATCCAGAATAAATACAAGGCAAGAGATAAGCAACCGACACACCTCTACCATAAACCAACAAACAGTTGAATACGAGATAATACCAGTTAATATGAGAGCCTCAAAAACAATTAAAAGAATCCTCAACAGAACAAAGAGAAAGCCAGCGTACAAGAGAGGACTAACAGTATTTCAAGTCCCAAAGTATATTAATTAGAGCCATGGAGAATCAACAGGGGTATATAGAATACCATTAGACAATTATGACACAGGTGTCACAGAAGTTTATATAGGAGCAACGCAAAGGAACCTAACTTACAGAATAGAGGAACATATTGTCATAGACTGTACATGATGTTGGTATGTATTACTTTAATAAATTAAGGTTATGATTTTTTATAATTTATTTAGATATAACACACCCACAGTAGGTTCTCATTTAATGTTACTTCAGCTAATTTTGTTTTGCTATCATGTAGGAAGGAAAAATTAAGTTAATAAAAAAAATTTATTTTATTAATAAATGAAACTGAACATCCTATTTTCTTACAATTCTCTTTACAATACAGAATAAGTGAGGTGAAAACTTATTACAATTATAAAAAACAAGGTAGTCATATTTTATGTAAATACTAACTCAAGAATAAAGTATTTTCTATGAACAATATATTAATTAAACTATACAGCACACAAGACATTCAGCTTTCCAATTGGAGGATCTGAGATCAAATTAGCAACCATCCCTTGGATAATTTTATATGAGGGTTCCATGCTACACTCATTAATCCCAGTCCTATATAATTCAACAGATTTCCACAAGTATTTTGTAACTTGTGATAGGGCCCAAAGTGGTATAGCTGTTTAGGTGATTAGCAAATTAATAAAAACTGGCATTAAAGAAACAAGTATCAGAACTCTGCCTGATGATGGTTGTTAACCGAAAGTGCTAGCGGAACTTTGATTAATAAATCTTTATTCTACTGCAATTAGTGCTGTTTTATGTTCTTTCATAATTAAAGAAACAAACCATGGAAATAACACCTGCAAATTCTAAGCTGACTTTCATTAAAAATAATTTTCTTTTACCCATAAGGCATTATATATGTTCAGCCAATGCCTGACGTATGGCCGATTCGCAAAATGGCTGGCCACTTCAAGATTTGGCCAAAGCCCAAAATGTATGTCTCTACATTTTTCCTTACTCTGAAATATAATCCCATTCATATTAGAGGGTGGGTAAGTTCTATAATCTCTTGCCTCAGTATTGTAAGATTAACATGTGACATGACAGACATTCTTGCTGATGAACAAGCCAAAATTCATACAAATGCACCTCACTTACTTAGTTCTGCAAAACTTCTAGCTTGGGCCATTTTTTTTGGATTTCTCGAATTGGCAATTGATTGTTGGGTGCATTGCGAATTGCCTGGCCAGAACCCAAAATAGTCTTAAATTCTAGTATATTTCAGGCTTTGGTCAAATCTACAAGTGGCCAGTTATTTCATGAATTGGCTATACATCAGACATTGGCCATAACATATATAACTACAATATAATATTTTACAATTAAATCATACTTTTGTTTTGCTTCACTCCATTATTGAAGAGTAATGTTTAGATAAGAAAATTATAAATTATTATTCCTTTTAGTAACAACCAAAAGGAATTCTAAGAACATAGCCTCAATTTATAACACTAATCAATGGGATTTTTTGGTTTCAGTTAAAAGATGTGATTTTCAGGAACATAACACAGATTTAAATGAGGGCTCACTGTATCTCGCATGATTACAATTCATATTGTGATTAGTTTTGATAAATTATGTATCCACTAAGATCTTATGTATTCACTAAGATGCAAATTAGTATAAGAAATTATTATT
The DNA here is from genome assembly GCA_000484575.1 of Olivierus martensii. Taxonomy (NCBI): domain Eukaryota; kingdom Metazoa; phylum Arthropoda; class Arachnida; order Scorpiones; family Buthidae; genus Olivierus; species Olivierus martensii. The sequence goes on from AYEL01086472.1 coordinate 19,402, forward strand.
ATTTAAATAAAGTATTTGAAAACAAATATTTTTATGAAAAATTTGACAAAACATTGCATTTTTAAAAATTAAAATATGCTTCCTTTATTATGTTATAATTAAATAGATACTAATTTATTATAAAAGGCTTGATATCAGAAATAAAATGCCGATCTTGTAACTGATTCATTTTTTGTAATAGTGCAAGCTACACTTTTGTACAGTCTATGACAGAAAGGTTTTGACATCTACCGTAGGGGTTTTATTAGAGGAAGTAGTTTCGATTGTAAAGTCTGGAAAATCTCCGCACAGTTAATGAGAAATCTTCAATTAAAATCCTCCAACCAAGATATATTAAAACTCATTTATATAATAAAATTTAAATAGTTTAAATGCAATAAAATTCTCTACAAACTAAATATTTCTTGAATTAGATATTTCAAGACTATACAACTAATTTTGGAAAGAAACAGTTGCATACTTTATGCATATGTGTTATTTTCTGAATGATTAAAGATAAAGATTAAAAAAAATATCATTAAAATTGTCTTCAATAGCATGATCTCCCTACTAAATTCTACAAAACACTAAAAAGATCTGATTGAATTTTATAATTCAATTTTTATAGCATAGAATTAGTATTGATATTAATTTTAATGGCACAAGAACTGCTTAGGCCAGACTATATGGAAAGTTGAAAAATCAAAAAGTTTTTATAAGACAATTTTCCATTAATACTTTGTAAAAAAAATATAAATAAATTGAAGATATGCAGAATAATAAAATATGAATACTAAATACAGCCATACCTTGCTTAATAAAACAATATTTATAAAAGAAAGTAAAAATTTACATAAATATTTTTTCATATAAAAATATATCTAAACATATTTCAAGAAACATTTTTGCTAAATAAACCATATAATGGTTTCCTTTATAAGGAACCTTATATAAGAGGAAGGAGAGATATAGTTGGGAAAATTTTTGATTAGAATGTGATTGAGAGAATGAAGAAGCTGATTGATGAAAGGTATAAAATTGCATTATGATTTTAGGAGTGGAAAATGTGTAGATCAGATTTTTCTCATTGCATATAATTGTGGAAAAATATCTCCATTTGAGGAAGAAGGTATTCTGTGCATTTGTGAATCTTGAGAAGACAAGATAAAGTGAATAAGTAGTGGAAGATGCTGAGATTATGATGTGAATGAATTGCTGTTTAGGACAGTTAGAATAACATATGCTGGCAATTCTGAAAGTGTGAGAGTAAATAGAGGAATTTCAAAGTGGTTTGCAATCAAGGAAGGACTTATGCAAATGTATGTGATGTTTCCATGATATTTAATATGTATCAATACTGTAAGAAATAGACTGCTCGTGCCCGGGGCGTTGTCTTCCAAAAAAAAACGCACGCAAAACAGAAGAAGAAAGAAAAGGAGAGAAACCATGTCGGTCTGGTAGTTGGTTTAATTTGTCTTTTTTTAATAAAGTGCACTAGAAGCATACCTGGTTTCATTCTTCATATCCTACAAATTGGAGGCTCAGCCGGGATCTCGGACAGATGTATGGATTGAAGAAAGTAAAGGAATAATTATAAGAAAAGGGTGAACTGAAGAACAGAAGTACTTAAACCAGACAAAATAGTGAAGTCAGCGCCGACAGCACAAAAGTAAGCGAGATTTAGTTTTTTGAATAGAAGTTATGACGCAGTGACGTAAACCTAAGGCATTTGATATCAACTAAAGAAGAATATAATAATAATATAAAGACGAATAGTGCAATTGAAAGTAAGACGAGAATTAATATACAGAGGAGAAGTTAGAATGAGTGCAGTAAGGCTAGGACAAATTTCAGCAGTAAACATTCGATTGAGAGTCGCCAGTTAAAACATTTTGACTGCGTTACATAAATTTATTTATGACATGGAAGGTGATTCCGAGAACCAAAAACGCTTGTTGGAATTTACTGGGTTCACGTTTACTAGCAACTCTGACAGAAAAGCAAAAGTCAATAAAGTAGTGCACAACTTATCACTACCCAATTTAATATCAGTGTGCAACGTGTTGGGAATAGATTACTCAGATACGAAAGAGCAGTTAGCTCACTGAGAATACATTTTTCTTATGGATCTAGATGAACTCTCATCGAATGGAAATAGATAGTGATAATATTGGCAGCAATATGGTATCCTCATTGGAACCATATTCACGGTGAGAAATCTGCCGAACCGTAGATTTAATATGACTTTCAAGACATTGAGAATTCGTTACGTAAGTTTGACAGCAGTGAAGGAGTAAAAGTCGAGCAGTGGATTGATGAATTTGAAGAAATTGCAACGTTAATGAGCTTAGATGAGTTACAAAAGTTAATTTTTGCAAAACGGTCATTATCGGGCCTAGCTAAGCTCTTTGTGTGGAGTGAAAGAGGTCTTTTGTCATGGCCTGAATTGAAGCATGCTCTTAATGAAGAGTTTGGCACCAAAATAACGAGTGCAGAACTTCATAAAACGTTGGCGAAGAGAAAGAAAAAAAGGGATAAATCGGTGCAGGAATACCTTCTGCTAATGAAAGAAATTGCTAGTCGCAGTTTGCTTGAAGATGATGCAGTATGTTATTGACGGAATTGATGACGATAATAGAAACAAGGTAATTTTATATGGAGCCAGAAATCTTAAGCAGTTTAAAGAGAAATTGCGTGATTATGAGAGGATAGCTAAGGATCCAGCAGCCTCAAGAGGTGATAAAGAGCCTCACAGGGTTTATAAACAAAATGATGCTTTGAGATTGGGGCCAAAGATAGGCCGAAATGTAATTAGATGTTACAACTGTGGTGGAAAACGTCATAGGTCGAACGAGTGTTGTCACAAAGACAAAGGAATGAAATGTTTCAAGTGTAATAGTTATGGACATTGTGCCGAGGAGTGTGGGGGAAGAAAAGGTGCCTAAGGCAGTTAACTCTGTGACGAAAAACCATTCTATGATGGAGAAAGCGTTAGTTTCATGGTGTCGAAGTGTGAAGTCTAATAGATACTGGTAGTGAAGTGAACATTCTGAAGGAAAGTATTTACAGGCAGATAGGATCTCCACTACTATGTCCTCTCTTGGTCTAATTGGTTTTGGCCACTGTAGAGTGAAACCATTGGGTACGTTTCTCGCGACGATAACTGTGGAGAATGTGAATTTTCGTGCTAAGAGTGTTTGTGGTCGAGGATTCCTCCATTTTAAACAATGCTGTCATCGGTTGGGATCTCCTTCAACATGCAGAGGTGCTGATTAATGATAATGGTGTTACAGTTTGAAGGTTAATTGGTGATGTCGCTTGTATCCAAATGATCCAAAGCGATCAGGGTCTCGACATAGGACACCAGGTTGATGAAGTTACAAAGCATTCTGTGGAAAGTCTCGTGATGAACTACAGGCCAGTCAAAATCAAGGAGGCCAACGTAAAAATGGAAATGGTATTGAAGAGTGATCGGCCTGTGTTTCATTCTCCAAAACGTTTACCTTTTAAGGAAAGGGATGTGGTGCAAGAACAAGTAGAGGAGTGGTTACGAGATAGTATTATAAAGCCGTCAAACTCTGAGTACTCATCACAAGTAATAGTGGTAAAAAAAAAGACAGAAGTTCCAGGATTTGTGTGGACCTCAGGAAGCTAAATCAAGTAGTCGTCAAAAATAGATACCCTCTCCCCTTGATTGAAGATATACTAGACAAGCTTCAGTATGCTAGAATGTTTACGACAATTGATTTAAGAAATGGTTTTTTCCATGTTAGAGTCGATCGTAGAAGCCGACGTTATCTTTCATTTGTGACGGAATCGGGCTAGTACAAATTTTTGCGTGTACCTTTTGGATTCTATAATTCCCCCTCTGTGTTTCAGAGATACATTAATACTGTGTTTCAGCACCTGATCATGAAAGGAAGTGTTTTATCCTATATGGATGATCTTATTATCCCGAGTGAAAACGAGGAGAAGGGAGTAGAGGCACTGAAGACAGTACAACTTGCTAGTGACTACGGTCTTGACATAAATTGGAAGAAGTGTCAGTTCTTGAAAAGAACAGTTGAATTTTTGGGATCAATCATTGAGGAAGGCCAAATCTATCCGTCAGTAGAAAAGACAGTAAAAAAAAAAAAAGCAAGTAAAAAAAATTCCCGGAACCAAAGACGACTAAGCAGGTTCAAAGTTATTTGAGACTCACTGGGTATTTCAGAAAATTTGTACCTCAGTACTCTTTGATTGCCAAGCCTTCGTTAGATCTGCTTAAGCAAGGTCAAGCTTTCTGCTGGGGCACCAGGAGAAGAATTCATTCGAAACATTAAAACACATACTGTGTAACAATCCAGGGCTAATGATCTTTAAACAGGGATTAGAAACAGAAGTTCACTGCAACGCAAGTATGGATGGTTTTGGAGCTGTCTTCTTACAACGCTCACCAGCAGATAATCATCTTCACCCTGTTTATTATATGAGTCATAAAACAACAGACGCCAAAGGAAAATACTCAAGTTACGAGTTGGAAGCACTAGCAGTGGTTGAAGCCTTAAAAAAATGTAGAGTTTATCTCTTGGGAACGAAGTTTAAAATTCTAACCGATTGCACTGCCTTCCAGCAGACTATAAGAAAAAAGGACTTTACTACACGCATTGCTAGATGGGTACTGCTGCTCGAGGAGCATGATTTTATTATAGAACATCACTCGGGAAGTGCCATGCGTCATGTAGATGTACTAAGTAGAAATCCCATGATGCAGATCTCATCCCAGTGGATCCATGATCGAATTCAGACCGCTCAAGAGACGCCAGCTTGAGCAAAATTAAAGATTCACTAAAGGCGAAAACTTCCGACAGATACCTGATGATGAAGGGTATACTGTATAAATTTATAGATGGTTGTGAAGTAATTGTGGCCCCTAGCAATATGGAAGATGAGATCATACGAAATGTGCACGAAGAAGGACATTTTGCCAGTAAACATGTCAAAGGGGTGATAAAGTAAGAGTTTTACATACCGCAACTCAAACAAAAAGTCAAACGCTACATCGCCAATTGCATTCACTGCCTCCTGGTTAACCGTAAGAGTGGCAAAAAGGAGGGTTTCCTTCATCCTCTTTTTAAAGACGACATACTGCTGCATACTTACCATATAGACTATCTAGGACCATTAGAAAGTACCAATAAGAACTATAAGCATATTTTGGTGGTCATAGACGCATTTACAAAATTTATTTGGTTGTACCCACCGAAAACTACCTCTACATCCAAACCGATTAACAAATTGGACACACAGAAAGTAGTCTTTGGGAATCCAGCACAGATAGTAACGGATAGAGGGAGCCCTTTCACCTCTCATGAGTTTCGGGACTACTGTACAAAAGAAAACATTGAACACTGAATGGTAACAACGGGTCTCCCCAGAGCTAATGGACAAGTGGAAAGGATTAATAGAATCATCATCCCTATATTAGCCAAACTTTCCATCGCAGACCGAACAAAATGGTATAAGTTTGTTCCAAGAGTGCAACAGACTATAAATGCTACATTTCAACGGAGTATAAATACCACTCCTTTTGAGCTATTGGCTGGAGTTAAAATGTGCCAACCCACAGACTTAGCCGTGAAAGAGTTACTAGAGGAAGAGTCAAGAAAAGATTTTCAATTGGAAAGAAACAAAAAAAAGAGAACTCGCAAAAGAGCAGATTCTAAAAATACAACATGAAAATAAGAAGACTTATAATTTACGTAAACGTAAAGCCAGAAAATACAAACCAAATGACCTGGTTGCAATCTGGCGAACCCAGGAAGAACCAGGGCTGAAGTTTAAGCCAAGATTCCTGTGTCCCTACCGGGTGATAAGGAGTAAATATAGCTACACCTATGATGCCAAAAAAGGAGGTCAATTTGAAGGTCCTCTCCGCACAACTACCTGTGCGGAATATATGAAACCGTGGGCATCCGAGACGGAAGCCAGTCAGGACGGCCAAGTTATGTAGGAAATAGACCGCTCGCGGCCAGGGGATGTTGTCTTCAAAAAAACAAAAAAAAAAGCGCACGCAAAAAAGAAGAAGAAAGAAAAGGAGAGAGGCCATGTTGGTCTGGTAGTTGGTTTAATTTGTCTTTTTTTTTTAATAAAGTGCACTAGAAGTATACCTGGTTTCATTCTTCATATCCTATAATACATGGATGCTTATGTGAGGGAAAATACTATGATTGAGTTGATGTGAAAATGGATGATGAGAGAGAGTATTGTTTGCTATATGTCAATGACAGTATTCTCATCTCTGAGAATGCTTGTTTCATAATTGAATGAGGAATGTGAGAACAAGATGGCAATAAATGAAGAAAAGATAAAAATAATTGTGTTTAATAGGAATGAGGAATATACAAAGTGTGAATGGGGGTGAATGAGTTTGTGTTCTTGAAAATATGGTTTAGAAAGAGAATTGCATTGATGGAGAGATTATCAGAAGAATAAATGATGAATTGACAGTTATAGATGTGCATGGGAGATGTGCTAAAAATGAGAATTTGTCAAAGAATGGTTGAATATCAGTGTATGCTAGTCCTGACCATAATGAGATAAGAATTGGCATAATTTCAAACAGGGTTGCAGAGTAGGATGGCAAATGATCTAACTCTGACTCCAATTCCACCTTTTAAAAAAAATCTGACTCTGATTCTGACTCCAACTCCCTAAAATTTGTAAGACTCTGTGCTCCGACTCCAACCAGTTTAAAATTCTGGCTCCAACTCCACCCAAAAATCTCCGATTTCCCAACTCCGACTCTACAACCCCGATTTCAAAGGCATAAAAAGCATTTGAATACAATGCAGATGAAATACTCAAGTATTGCTGAAATCACTTAATATGATTCTGTTTTAAGTAATAAAGAAAGAAATATGGAGTGAAAAACAATGTGATGGATGTAATATTTAAATCAACTTTAAGATGGTTTGGTCTTGTGTAGCAAATGAGTGAACATCAACTGTTATGCTGGATAAATGGTTGGTAAGTGAGAGAAAGAAGGGAAGGACAAAGAAAAAGTGAAGAGAATAAGTAGATGAGTATCTGAGGATGTATAGCTTCTCAAATCCATACAATCTCAGATACTTATCCACTTATTCTCTTCACTATATTAATAAGAGCGATACTTATAAGAAGAAGGAAATGATTGTGGAAGAAATTTTGTTTAGAGTATAATGATAAGGATGTGGATGCTGTCTGATTAGTGGTATATAACTGATATTGTGATTTCTCTCCACTTGAGTACTACCCATTCATTCATAAAGATATAGGCAGAATGCTGTTGAATGTGAATACTTTAAGATAAAAAAAATAAAAACTATATTTTAGAAATGATTAACATAAAATAATTAATAGTTTAATAATTATTATTCAATATATAGTTGCAAGCAAATGAGCAAAGAAAGTGAAAACAGAGAAATGATTTGCAGTAAATCTGACATGCTTTTACTGCAACTACAGATCATGCATAAATGCATTTTCTAATTTTTAGCATTTTTAAGTGAATAATGAATTGAAGAGTGTGATCCCAAAATACATTCAGTCCATTTTGGTCATTTTTTTATTTGATGCAAATACATACTCCTATTGAAGTCATCTATCTTATTAAAGGCCATTTATTCCCAAAACTATGCTAATCGATGTGTACAGGACACTTGAATCCTACTTTGCTTTTGAAAACTTGCTCAGTCCAGAGAACAGTAACAATGAAAACTCGCTCAGTCCTTTGCGCATGAGCAGAGCGTTTTCCTAATCCTGCCAGCAGAGCAATAAAAAAACAAACTGCTATTACTGTTGGCAATAAATTTGTTGTGGGAATTTTGTCGTGTTTATTAAAGGTAAAATTGTTATATCGGTTATTAATTTTCATGTTAGAAGCTCTTGAAATGAAATCGTAACATTAAAAATTTAAGTTTCTTGGGACTTTTTTTATCAATTGTTAAAAGGAAAGTTACTTTTTCTGAATTTTAGTAGTTCCTAATTTGGAATGATTAAATACATATTCTGGGCCCTTTCCATGAGTATAGTGTACTCATGTGGAAGGCCCCAGAACTTCCCCATGAAGAAATAAAAGTAAATTTTTGAATTTCCCCAAAAGTATGTACTCGTACATTTTTGGCCTACCTGCGATCTATGGAGTGAATAACGATAGATAATGAGATTTCAGGCAGAACGACAGACATTAAAAGTAAGAGCAACATTTATAGCAGTATTTTCGCTGGTCAGTGATAATCCATGAATAAGGGCGAAATTCGAATTTGTGGTTACAAATAAATTTTCGTGAGTAGTCAAATACATGAATAGGGAATCCTCGAATACCGAGAAACAACTGTATTTTAATACTTAAATTAAAATAAATTTAGTTTTTCCTCTAATGAAGAATGAGTGTAATTGAAAACATGATCAGTCCTTGGACTTCGCAAGTTTCCATTAACACCATTATATTTAGTCATTGTGTATTTAAAAACTAATGATGACTGATTTCAAGATTTTACTGAGAAGTGCATGTATATGAATTAGAAACAGATATCTG